>CAWZYM010000307.1:0-72500 GCA_963966185.1 Rhabditoides inermis
AAAAACCGTATTTTACTGACCATTCTGTAGGTGAAACCCAAAAAAACTTAATAACTCTCTTCAAAGTGATCGTACAGCAACCAGTTTTCTGGAGGATATGCCCTAACGGTGGCCCAAGAGGACCTGTTTTTCGGATTTTTGAATTTTGATCGATTTCACACAGTTTTGATACAAAAATGCTCCACAATGGGAGAAATCGCATCAAATCGTCGTCATTTCGCCTCTGTCTGGTTCGCCGGCGATAATGCCGTACGATGAAAATGGGGGATGGCCTATAACACACCATAAATCAGTTACGTTAATCAAAGGAAGAACGTATTTATTATCTGTATGAAATAGTATTGCATCAGTTTACGTAACTGTTCAGATCTAAACAAGTAGTGCACATAGAAAATTTCGGTCGTATCTTTGTGCTATCAGCAGTTGGAATTTCTCAATGTGTATCAAATTGTGTATCCTCATAAACGTAAGATGTTCTGATTTTTGCACAGTTCATGACATATACCTACACGTGTTTTCTATGGATACACCAGTCTTTCCGGCTTTAGCAGTCAGCCGATGCTTGAAACAACACTGCCCATTCTTCTCAACTGTTTTACAATCTACCTTATCTTTCTCAGAATGCAGAATACTGATAATTGCCAACACTTTCGTTGTCTATTAACCGCATCTAACGGATATTCACAAAGCAAGGTCGCAGTCTCTTTCACTTTCAAACGACACGGGTGTAATCAACTTACGAGGATGAAATCTCATTTCTCAATAATTTGCAAAATAGCCATAGTCCATGGTGAATGCGCTATCACATTGTTTGCGTAAACAGTCACCGGCTTTGATCGGGGCATGCAGGGTGAATCAGAGTGGGAGTGTGCACCGGGGCTCTTCCATCTGCGACAGTTGATCTGGCAATCGATCCTTTTCTCTTCCACGGCTTGCCATCCGTCTCGCTAGCTCGTTGCCGCCGGTGTCGCCTCTGCACAGCCGTCTGCCATCCATGCACCCATCCCCTATCTCGCCCCGCACTCCATATCACTCCGACCGGTGTGATTAGGCTCTGATTATATCCAGTCTTTGTCTCGCGCGCCCCCTGTCACAGCCGCCGCAACGGGCCGGTCCTGGCTGTCCCGACGCAATGTATGGTTCAAAATGTTTGCGTTTCACACATCATATCACTGACACACTGTTTTCGAGCGCCCTCGCGAATTGCCGGTCATTGATAACGATGCACTGTGGCACTCGCCTCGCCTCACGCTTTTGCGCGTGTTGTGTGCGTGGGGTCCTGGCGCGATTGACCTTGCGCCGCAGCGGATGTCCACTCTCTGCGAACATATGATTTGTTGTGTTGTGTGCATGGTTGTCTCCGCGTTCGTCGTCCTAGTTGTACGAATCCCGTTTTCTATAGTACATGTGTTGCTGATTTGAGAGAGGCGGGTCGCGATGGCGGGGCCAGAGGAGGAAGAGAAGGTGGCTCTCATGCCCGACCACCACCACGCACACGAGAATGGACACGACACGGTGCGTTGTTTATTTGTTTACACATTTGTTTACAACGTTGTGTATCGATTGATGTATCGATTGACTTGTCTTCAGCGCGCGGGCTCGCCGGTGCGTGTCCATCAGAAGATCTCATGTGCAGGCCACGGTGACCAGGTATGTGTTCCCGTCTCTCTCTCTCTCTCTCTCTCTCTCTCTCTCTCTCTCGTTTCGATCTTTCCATCTTCATTCTCTCAGTGTAATCGACTTTGTGGTGGTGGCGCAAGCAGTGATGCTCTTCCGTCCATCATTGTAACCCAGCCACCACAATCACCTGTCCCCTTTCATCCACTGTTCACGTCTTCAGGAGAAGGAGCGTCGTCTGATGGCTGACATCGACCATGCCACGGCCGCCGAGCCGCCGTGCGAAGACGAGGACGACAAGCAGACGTTTGTTCATTTACTATTAGTTACTATCATATCCGCGTCTTCTTTGATAGATGTGTTTATGACGATATCCATTAGGGAGACATATCATCCGCATTAGCTCATTGATTTATCGAATGATTGGGGTCATTGCGTGGCGATGTGGGCGGCTTGCAGGTCGAACTCGTGCAAAGTGGTCATGATGATCTCCCTCACATTCCTCTTCTTCGTCGTCGAACTCACGTTCGGGTGAGTAGCCAAGTTCATTCACCATACGATCACAATTGATGCATCGCTGCTTGAAATTAGACACGTTTGATCGATATCCGTTCAATACAGGTTCATCAACCGGTCGATAGCGCTGCTCGCGGACTCGTACCACATGCTGAGTGATGTGATGGCTCTGGTGATCGCATTCATATGTCTCCGGGTGAGTCGACCATGCCTTCTTCTTTCCCATACCGCTCTTCCGTGTATTTTGGCGGTTCTGTACTTTGTATCTCTCTCTCTCTCTCTCTCTCTCTCTCTCTCTCTCTCTCTTCTTTCCCGTCTCTGTGTTACAAAAGTCGGCACGTGACTTTCTCCCAGTTTCGCTCTATTTTCATCATCGTCGTCAACAGTCTTTGATAGTCTGACCTTTAATCGATTCCCATCTTTCATTCTCTCTCTCACTGTGTGTTTCTGGCATGGCGATTGTCGTGTTATCAGCCGGGATCAGCCGCCATAAGTAGATTGTGCCCATTGTAGACATGTGAGATAGGAGAGTGTGAACATTACAGATATCGAAGAGGAAGAGCAAGCGAAATGGGTTCGGATGGGTGCGCGCCGAGGTGAGAGAGAGAGAGGGAGAAAGAGAGAGAGAGAGAGAGAGGAGAGAGATGGAGAGAGAGAGAGAGATGGAAGGGAGAGAGAGAGAGATGCACAGGTGCTGGGCGCGCTGGTGAACTCCGTCTTCCTGCTCGCCATGTGCTTCACCATCTCTCTCGAGTCTCTCGGTCGCCTCGTTCATCCCCGCCCCATGAGTCATCCCGTGCAGGTACTGTACATGTACTAATAATACTGGATAGTATATTGTCGATACTTTGTTATGCAAGAAGTGCGCGGCGCGAGACAGTTTCGATTACTATCCTTGGCGCGTCACAGAAGACCAGTCTTGGCAAGCAAGAGGGGCGAACGATGGTTGGAGAAAGTATGCGCGTCGCAACATTCTCACAGACCAATCCATAACAAGTGACGTCAGTTTGTTTGCTGTAAACTGATCTGCATATATGTAAAACCAAACACCAACAACACCTATATAGATGATATGGTGTAATCATAACCGTGTTGTGTCAGGTGTTGATCGTGGGGGCTATCGGGCTGCTGATCAACTTCCTCGGCATGTTCATCTTCCATGGTCACGGACACTCACATGGAGGACACGGACACAGCCACGGTGGAGGAGGGGGAGGTGAGACGGCGTCGTGGGTGGTCTGGAAAAAACGGCGTCGCGGGTGGTCTTGAGAGACGGCGTCGTGGGTGGTCTGTGAGACGGCGTTGTGGGTGGTCTTGAGAGACAACATCGTGGGTGGTCTGGAGAGACAGCGTCGTGGGTGGTCTTGAGAAACGGCGTCGTGGGTGGTCTTGAGAGACAACATCGTGGGTGGTCTTGAGAGACAACATCGTGGGTGGTCTGGAGAGACAGCGTCGTGGGTGGTCTTGAGAAACGGCGTCGTGGGTTGTCTTTTATTGTGATTGGTTGATAATCGATTGATTCAGGCCACGGTCACTCTCACTCCGAGAAGGGCGGACACGGACACAGCCATGGCAAAAAGGGAGGCAGTGTGAGTTTTTTTTTTAAATTAATATGTGGTATTTCTGTCAATTGTTTGTGTATTGACGTTCTCTAGTGTGACTCGTCTTCCGGATCGCCGGACATTCGCATGGCGCGCGCCGCCTCCACACTATCCACCGGAAACAACGTGGGTGGTCCTTGATTATCGATTTTATGTGATTGTATCAGAACCCAGGTCAATTGAGCAAGGTGAAAGCATTCTTCGCACTGGTGAGAGAAAGGCTAAGCAAATAGTTCGATAATCGATTTGTGTTTGAAGCATTTGGCGGGCTCGCTTCGCTGGGTGAATCTGGATGAGAACGCGCAGGCAGAGGAGTTCCTCGATTCGAGCAGGAAGAAGGCGCTCGAAGGTGGGAATGTTTGTTTGTTTGCTTTTTACATTCTGTTTTGTTGTTTGTATGATTGTGTACCTTTTCATTCGTGTTGTTTACAGACGCGGAGAACCTGAACATGCGTGGAGTGTTCCTCCACATTCTATCCGATGCCATTGGGTGAGTCGCTCAATCATTTTCCTTCAATAGCCTCAAAGGTCTCTTGAGTTATTCGAAAAACGCGATTTCATAGAGACTGGTCGCCCTCTGAACATTATCTTTTTTCCAGTTCGGTAGTGGTGATTGTGACTGCCGGAATCGCGTATTTCTTCCCCGGAAAGCTCGGACCCGTGGAACTCTACCTCGATCCCATACTCAGGTACCGTTTGATCAACTGCACCGAAGACAGTGTTGTGCACAGTGTTGTATTTCTGAAATCTGTTAATTATAGTTGAAAAATGTATATTTGTTCAGCATGTGCCTGGTGGGTCTGATCTCGTTCTCTGCGTACTCTCTGCTCTCGCAAGCCGCCACCATCATCCTCCGAAGACCACCCCTGTTCCTTGACATGATCGCCATCAAGAAGGACCTCAAGAAGGTACGGCAGAGGCGCATAAGGGATTACTGTATCTCCAAGATTACTGTATATTTTGGATTACTGTATTGCAGATCATTGGCGTCGCCTCGATCAATGAGATTCACTCTTGGACACTGGTGGCTAACAGGCATCTCGCCACTGCTGAAGTGAGACAGACACAAAACGATTGAGTGTGTATATACATGATATTATATGAATGTGATTTCAGATCGACTTCTGCTCCCTGCTCGCGTATGATCAGGCAATCCCGAAGATACGCAAGGTGTTCCATCGACACGGCATCCACTCACTCACCATACAGCCACACTTCTCCGTGAGTTGAATCAGAAATATATAATAAACGTATGAGTTATATTTCAAAAAAAAACCATATTTGAAAAAAGTGATGTTCCCTTTTCAGAGCACATGCGAGCCGAGCGAGGAGAATGGAGAGGACGGAGTGTCGATAGCTGACTCGGAGGGAGTGGTCGAGACGACTCAGTAGCCGACACTTCTCTACTTTATGCAAATGTGATACGGGACTAGCGCGGCTGTCACAGTCTGCCATCTATGCTCAATGTGTGTGTCTAGTGATTGGAAAGCAATAGCCATCCTCGCTCACCAATTGTATTTGATTTGATAGAGTATTCAAGTATTTTTATGCAATCCAGAGCTTTGTAAAGGTATGACTGTTGTGTTATCGATTGTGATAAACTTGTTATGTTGTATTATGTTTCACCCATTATTCTGATGTGATATTTTGATAAATAAATAAAGTTTTTATAATTTGAAGACCATATGATAAATATTGTATCGTCGCTCGCCGTGCCAGTGAGACATCAAAAATATTATGTTGTCCAATAGTTTCACAGTACCCTTTACTGTTAGACAGTGAACATTTCATCTCACATTCCAACTCCTATTCGCAAAGCAATGGTCACACCTAGCTAGCGTAGTGGTAACGCTCTCGCTTGATAAGAATATGTTCGCGGGTTCGATTCCCGCCTGTCACTCCAAGTTTTGTCAATTTAAAAACGTCACTGAAAGATCTCTGATCTCTGATCTTTCTCTAACCAGCCTAATGTCTCTCGTGAAACTCATTTGCGAGCCCAATATATCTAATAGTCAATTTCAATGTTGATAAAAATATATTTAGATCTCATACTTGGGTCGGGGGTTCGACCCCTCTCATGGGAGCTTGACTGTACGTACCAAGGTGTGATAGCTAGCAGTCTCTTGAATCGAAGGGGGTTACATTTATCTTTACCTTGAAAATTCAAACTCAAATTCAACATTTATCCGGATTCGCATTATGTGATCATAACTCAAGCATAATTATTCACAGAGTAGCGCCGGGAAACAAAGGTGTTCCATCGGTTTGGGTCCTGGTCTGCAGCAACCTTGATGAGATCTGAAAACTCGCCTATCATAAATCTGAGGAAATGTCGCTGATCGATTTATGTTATCATCTTATCATCGTAATCCATAAGTATGAAGGTCAATGTTTAAACGCCCAATATCAAACCGATTTTCCACCCCGACCACACAGAACTTGCAGTCCTGCCTCAATTTGAGCAGACATTTATCGTTACCAACAGTTACTATCACTACTGCTGATAACAACCATTCTTTATTTGACAAGGATATGTAAGTTTTGGAAATTTGCATATGTGCCTATTTCGATGCAAATTGTGTTCGTCCGCACTGTCGCTATCTATTCTATTCAGACCTTCATAGTTATTTTCAAAAACGTAGATAGTTGAAGCACACCAACGAGTTCTGTAAGGTCGGGGTGGAAAATCGGTTTGAGATTGGGACGTTAGTAGATCAATGTCTGAATATAAAAAAAATCGCGCTCCAGTAAAACTAGAAAAGAGTGCGTGAAAATGAGAGACATCTGAGAAAAATACTATTTACAGCAGTCCACAGCAATTGACGCAAAACTGGAATTCTTTGTTGAGGTCTATTTATACTTGCTAATTTCTGTTTATTATGTATATGTTTTTATTCTTAATTTCTGTTACATAAATCAGATGGGCGATTACAACTATGATGGTAGACCGATGGACAGCATCCCGAACCAGCAGCCACCTGAAGGTATGCTTACTGATTGAATTGCGTTTCGTTATTGCTTTATTTGATTTGTTATTGTACAAACATACAATATCATCACAGATCCGGAGCGGCGCACTGCAATCGAGAAGTTCGCAGAGTTCGTTGCGAAGAAGGGACCCGAGTTCGAGGCGATCACCCGTGATCAACAAGCATGTTATTTGTTCATTTGTTGTTTATTAGTTTATGTATCTTTCCATGATTTTGTTTCGTTAGGCCAGCAACCCTCGCTTCTCATTTCTCTATCCGGACGATCGCTATCACGGATACTACCAGTGAGTCATTTGTACTGAACGTTTAGACTCGACTGTCCTTGTTCAGGTATTGTCTGAAGCACTACCTCTCGTATCAACAGCAGCAGCCGGGCTATGGACAAGAGGCATATCAGCAGCAGGGTTACGCTCAGGGTCAATACCCGCAGCAGGGTCAGCAGGGCTACGCACAGCAACAGCCAGACTACCAACAAGGCGGCTATCAACAACAGTATCCTCAGGTACACATAACATGTCTCTCTTTCTCAATATGCTGTTTTCGTTTAGCAGCAGCAAGGAGGCTTTGGTCAACAAAATCAGCAGCAGCCAGCTCAGCATGTTCAGCAACACCAGGCGGGATACCACCAGGGTCAACAAACCCAGCAGGTAGATCACGTTGCAGAAACTTGAAAAAAAGTGGATAGAAATCCCGTGGTCTCCTTGATCGGAATCTTTCAACTTGAAGCTCTCGTACTTATCGTTAGTCACACGTTCTTTCACTGAGCAGCTCTCTCTGCTGACCATGTTTGTTAAGCCCTCGTTCGACAACTCTGCTTCGGCGCGGCAGTTGGAGCAGCTCAGACAGCAGATGGCCAGCAGCGAGGCCAACCTCGCCGCCCACCGACAGTCCATCCCAGCCATCAAGAACGTGCGTTGTTTGCCAGATAATGGGCCGAAACAGGGATTCAGTTTCTTATTTATTTGTGAACTACTCTCCCTGCTTTGTCAATTCCCTGTTGTAATATTGTAGGTTACCTGTGTTTTCGTTTCCAGGCGCAACTCATGCAGGCCATCTCCGAAGGCGAGGACGCCAAGGTACGTGCATCCATTGATTGATTATTGATTTTTCATTTCAGATGACCAAATTCCTGCAGAACTGTCAGCTGGATGTGACCGAATTGGCGGGTCTGTTGGAGCAGATGACCGGCAAGTGCAGCAAGGAAGCCATCTCGGTAAGGAGGGAGAGAGAGAGAGAGCGAGAGAGAGAGAGAGAGAGAGAGAGAAGGGAGGGGGAAAGGATACGTTGTTGCAGAACAGCAAGAAGTGGATCTTCGAGCACTGCAAGACGGACCAGCGCATGGAGGTGGTGCTCATGTACCTGCTCCATCGGTAGGTCTTTTCAATCAAGCAACATCCAATATGTAGTTGGGCGTGGAGCAACATCACATGAGTTTATGGAAGAGGAGAATTGATGAATGAAGGTAGAATACCCAATGAGAGTGAGTGTTGTGTGTGTTGTAGGGTGAAGGACCCGTCGGCGGGTGAGCAGTTCCGCCTCCACGTGCTCTACCTCATCAACGACTGGGCACATTATGTGTGAGTATCATCTGCGTTGTGCTGTGCATTTATCATCATGTTTATTTTATGCATCTTCTGCAATGTTTATTTTATGTTAAAGTCGTTGTTGAATTGCTATATGCCTATAGCTTGCTATATGTCTATATATCGACCAAACCATCTCCACTATCCTCATTCAGTGCTTGACTGTTTTATGGATAAACTATTATTATATAGCTATTGCATGTTTCAGTCAGCGCAAGCAGCAGCAGGGCGTGCGTCAGATGCTGTCCCGCTACGTGCCCCAGATGTATGCTTGGGCGGTCGTCGCGTGCAAGGACGGAGAGGGGACGGTGAGGGGGAGAGAGAGGGAGAGAGAGAGAGATAAAAAGGCGAGGAGAGTTCAGGCGATGCGTAGTTTACATGCATGGTTTTAGAGTTTTATTGTGTTGGATGCTGATTCCTGGTCCATTCTGGAACCATTCGTTCCTGGAACGTCTGAAGCCTAGAATTTGTGTATTGCCGTTTCAGTCTCGACTCGATAAACTGGCGGGCGTGTGGGAGGGCCACAAGTACTTTGACGAGAACTGCTTCAAGGTGAGATATTGATTGATCGATTGATTGATCTCTTGTTTTGAAATGCTAGTTTGCTAGTTATTAGTGTATTGATTGATTGACGGATTGACGTTGTGGGTGCCTTTTCAGCAGCTGCGCAACCCGACGGCGATCCACGAGCAGGCACAGGCCACTCTCATGGCGGAGTACAGCAAGGTGAGGTGGGGAAGTTCAATAACATAATACTGGGAAAAGGGCGCCTGACTTTTGATAATTAACATTAAAATTAAAATATGTTGTTTTTCATTGCATTTGATGTTCGCATATTGTGGGCATATTGTTTATTGTTGTCGTCGAAATGTGCGTTGTTTAGGTGGGAGCCGACTTGGACATGCAACTAGCAGCCATGTATGCCGGCTATGAGCAGCAACACGTGGAGTACACGCAGCACTGCCAGAGACAGATCGACCAGATAGAGGCAGAGAGGAGGAGGGACGAGGAGAGGAAGAGTGAGCGGGGGGAGGGATATATATATATATATATATATATATATATGGGATATATATACATATATATATGTATATATATATATATTTATATATATATATATAGAGAGAGACAGACAGACAGACAGACAGACAGACAGAGAGAGAGAGAGAGAGAGAGAGAGAGAGAGAGAGAGAGAGAGAGAGAGAGAGAGGAAGGGTGAGGGTAGAAAAGGATGGGGGAGAGGTGAGAGATACAATTTACAGACGCTCCCCCGCAGTCGCTGCTGTCCATGCAGCTGGCCCCTCCGGCGATAGACTCGCCGCACGGGGAGAAGAAGAGGTGCGAGTAGTGGAATGACTAGTAGTACTTGACGTTGTATAGTGGAGAGGAAAGAGATAGGAGGGCATGTAACATGTCGATGTGCAGGTCCCGCTTCGACGACCCGTACAACCGTGCGGGGTGCGAGGAGAACTGGAGGGAGGAATCGTGGAGGGGCGAGAGGGCAGGGGGAGGAGGAGGAGGGGAGGAGAGGACGTGGAGGAGGGACGGAGGCGACGGCGGCGGCAGGCAAGGAGCCAGGGAAAGGGAACAGTATCCCCCGTCCAACAGCGGTCAGTCAATTGTGCATATTCTATTGGAAAGGAGCACGTATCGATTGATGTTGGGGTTAGGGAATACGGGGAGAGAAGATATTCGTGATTGTCTGTGAGCGATACAGAAGTGCGCGATTGATGTATCATGTTCATTTTCAGAGTCTATGATCTACATCGAGCAGGAGGGCGACAGGGAGGAGGAGCCGCCCCTCGAACCCGTCGTCCCCAAGGACCCCTTCTACGAACTCCCCGCCTCACTCATGCTGCCCCTCATCGATATTGCGTCGCTCAATGTGGGTTGCTGGTTTTTTGATTGAGGACTATTAAAAAACAGTATGATGACTCTATCCGGGAATATAATAAGCTCGCACTTAGCTCAGGATTTTTCGTTGAAAACATTATCGCGGGTTTCGAACATACAGTATACTGAACGAAATGCGCAGCATCTTGTTTTTGCCGTTCATATCTCTACTCCACTGATCCGCTCGCATGACCGCGTGGCGCAGTGGTAACGCTCTCGTTTATTCGGTTCGCTGGTTCGATCTTGGGTACCTTCGCAACATTTTGTCAAATTGAAAACATCATCCAAAGGGTTTTGATCGTTGTCTAACCACCCTAATGTCTCTCGTCATAAGAGTGGAACTCATTTGCGGGCCCACTATATGAATAGTCGTTTTCTCACATTATAGCGCGCGATGTAAAACAGAAGATACTTGTTTGATCTGATTCCGATGTTGCTTGTTGCAGTACGAGAGTCTGAAGACGGCTGATGTGCGCACGATCGAGCCCTCCTCGTTCCCCGGATACGTACACAATGCACTCGACGCGTTCTACGCCCCACCCACACCCGATAGACCCAGGGACAGGTGAGTGGGTTGTGATTGTTTGTTCAATTACAGTTCAGGTGTATAGGTATTATGTATCTAGTTTTCGAGTTATTGTGTTCTACTTTCTGAAATCTGTATTATAAGAACCGTCACTGTTTTAAAGTGACAGTTTCACTTAAAAATGATATTATACTGATGAAAAGTTAATGGAAACATAAAATAACATCTAATAAACCTGAAAACTAGAACTTTTTTCATGATTTCAAACTATTTTTTGCCCCCAAAAATAGTTGATTTTGAATGCTTTGTGGGTAAAAAGTGAGGTTACATCACACTTGAGTGTCTAAAACGTCTTGAATGACGGGAATTTTATATTAAAATTTTCACATGAAATTCAGTTTCTAGCATAAGTCGTAGAAGCCGATAAACACACCCCTATGTGATACGCATCTCTAGTTCAATAGTTATAGCCAGAATTTGTAACGCGCGCCAATTAATTTTTTTCCGATCGCGGATCAATAAAATTGTCATTTTAACTGTATGGTTGTAGTGCTGGCTGGGAGCGGGACGGGCTGGCGGCGTTCCTCGACAGAAAGCAGGCACTGAAGAAGGCACTCCAGGACAAGCTCAAGGACGAGGGGAAGACGATGGAGGACGTGATCAGCAACAGACCCAGCCAGGATGATGTGGGTGGAGGGGAGGGAGAGAGAGAGAGAGAGAAAGAGAGAGAAGATCTTCAGATTCGCGGTGAGAAGGTGGACCGCGACCGCGCCAAGGAGTACATGGCCAAGCAGGCCGAGAAGAAAAAGAAGAAGAGGCAAGTTTTGAAGAATCTTTTTTTTTTAATTTCGGAAGGCGTACGTTTCTCTTTTCGTTTTAATTTCGCGTAATTTTCCTTTCAATAATAATACATGATTTAGACGTTTTTGAGGGGTCAATTGGCAGTAATGAGTGATTAAAAACATTCAGCCATGTGATGAGTGTCTCCATTTCAGTTCGTCTACCCGTCGCTCCCGCTCTACGAGTTCGAGTGGATCGAGCAGTCGGTCGTCGTCTGCCTCGAGTAGGAGCAGGAGCAGGGGCAGGAGCCGCAGCCCCAAGCGACAGAGGAGGTGCGTTCTGGGGGCGGACTTTGAAACAAACACTTTCGAAACGCAACCAAACGTTGTGCTTCGAAGGTGTTTTGAATTGTCTGGTTCACCACATTTTATGTATTGGAACGAAATATAAAGTGTGTTGTGCGGTTCTGTACGTAGTTGTATTATATGTTGTTTGCAGGTCTCGTTCCCGTTCCCGCAGTCTGTCTCCGGATGGCCGACCGTCGTTCGGAGGGGGAGAGGGAGGGGGAGTGGGCGACAGGAGGATCCCGCGCACCACCAGGACGCCTCCCCTCAGGTCAGTAGGCAGTGGTCATTGTTATGCTGAGGTAATGAAATAGGAACATCAATTGGTTAGCCAACGTATCGTTTTTTTCGGGTCCGCTGTGAAACATAACGTTGACGTATTACTGTTTGATATGAAGTCACCGCTGAGCGTGAGATTAGGAATGATTGTTTGTTTCAGTTGTGTTTACACTTCCTGTCGAATCGTGTGTTTTGAATGAATTCTGCAATATCTTGGTGTCTTGGTGATGATTTTGATTGAAGGTGTTTGTGATTGCAGTTCTGCGCGGATCGAGTTCCGTATGCCTGTTGCCCCTCTGTCTGGGGAGAACAAGGGAGCGCAGTTGATGGCGAAGATGGGATGGCAGGGAAGGGGACTGGGGGCAGACGAGAGCGGCAGGAGCGAGCCCGTCGACGCCGGAGACGTGAGTGACAGAGTGGGGGGGGGCATGTGCATTCCATTTGATTGAGTTTTGTCATCAGATTTATGTTTCTGTGATGTGATTTTCGGTTACTTTTTTATGATCTTGTCGACCGAAAATTTTAGGTGCGGACGGGCTCTGACAAGTGGCGTGGTCTGGGAGCGGGGGGAGACGCATTCGACGAGTACAGGAAGCAGCGGAGCCAGGGCTACCGAGACCGCGCCGCCCAGATGGGAATCGGAGGACGCAGAGAGTAGCACACGGGGGTTGTTGACTTCTTTATATTCCTTATCGTCGTTGATTGTATTAGTTGTTTTTGATCTCTGTGTTTATCTATGCGCGAGAGGAAAAAAAGGATATTTATTTTATGTATGTTGTATAGTGGACACGGGTGGCGACTGACTATGTGACGCTAGAGTACCCGATATGCAGATTGTGACTGCTGACTAGAGGGGGCGGAGTCGCGGGGGGCGGAATCTGGGAAGGGAGGGCCGCTGCCAGAAGGTAAGGGCTAAGACACACACACTAGGACTAGGATAGGCAGCGACACGACACACACACTGGGGAGTATTCGAGAAGACGTTCGATAGCTTGAGGGCTGCTGGCAAGAGAGCGAGAGAGTGGGCGGGGCTTGTGGAGGCGGGACTAGTGCGGCCGAATCAGACCGAGCTCCTGGATCTTCCTGTACTGGTCGGGGATCTCGAAAAGGGCCTGCACAGCCATCTTGACGTCGCCTTCCGATGCCGACGACGCCGCCTTCATCACCTGAATAGGGGCGGGACGTGAAGGGGCGGAGTCGGGGGAAGCCTTACCTGATGGAACTCGACAAAGTGGAAGTTGTCCCATGAGCGCTTGGGCAGAGACACGTCGAACACCTACAGTGAAGGTTGGAGACGTCTTTCTCAGTTCTCTTCTCTCCATCTCCCTCTCCTACCGTACCTTCATCATATCCCACGGTCCGTCTCCCACACCCACGACGATAATGGAGAGCGGATGCTGACACGCCTGCACGATTGCCCTGGAAGGAGGAGGGTGAGAGAGAGAGAGGGGGGGGGGGGAGAAGACTGACCTGCGGGTGGCCTTCTCATTGGTCACCTGTCCATCGGCAATGATGACCAGGATGTGGTACTGTAAGTGGATCATTGTAACCAAACTGATGCTAAGTAACATAAACACTACAGTTTGTGAATTGAAAATCCAGTATCCAGTACCTGTTGTGTCTTCTGGCAGATCTCCATAGCCTGGTAGATGAGGGGGGCGAAGTTGGTGGGGCCAGACAGATCGACAGTGGGGGTCACCTCGTTGTACACCCTACAAGATCACTATGAGATTGAAGTTGTATACTTGGTACATGGTCTTGGGGTTTTGTCACGTTTCAAGAAAGTTGAAAAAAATGAAAATGCTATTAGAGATTTTGAAATTTTATAGTTGACATCCTCATCCACCCTGCTTTAAAAAGATCGCTACTGATCGAAAGTGGTATTTGTATTATAATCAATTACAGCAATGCTATAAACTGTAGTGAGTGTGACGTACTTGATGACCTCCTCGAGGCTGGTGCAGTCCGCTCCCTGTTTCAGCGGGAACACACTCCAGTCACTCGTCTTCGCATCCCCGAATCCGAACACTGGGATGCGGCCGGTGGTGGCGAATGGGGTGATCGTGCGGCCAAGGATGGAGATAACCTGACATTGGACATTTGATAATGTATAAAAAGAGACGTTTCATTCAATCCGTATTGCTATTTGGTAGATATTAGAGAGTAATTTATAGACGAGATTACAATAAATAGTTAATAAATAATCAAGATAGTGTTTGGTTTACATTTGATAAAGGACAGATAGCAAGAAGGAAGTTGTCATTCGTTCACCTGCTGGTAGGGGTTGTTGATGTTGGGATGGATTGTGTGGAGGGAGCGGCCGCCGAACGACTCCTCTCCCTGGTACTTGTTCGACGCAGTGTAGTCGATGCCTGCAATGTCCGTCCGTCTGCCCCCCTCTTCTCAAAACCCTACCATAGATGATGTTGGTGGCCTCGACTCCGGCTCTCCTCATGGCATCTGTGAGGTCCTCGAGTGAGGTGATCTCCAGCAGCATCTCCTGCAGGGATGTCACTCCCATCACGGAGAGGAGAGACGACTGCTTGCGCAGCTGCAATGGACGGAATATTTGAGATAACTCGAATGGGTCTCCAGTCTCCATAATATGCAATAGCTGACGAGGTATGAATGCGTATGAGTTGAGTATGAGAGAAATAGTGTGTGAGAGACGTACCCTGGGATATCCGTCTGAAGACAGTCCACTGGTGGCAGATGTGTGCGAGTGGAGGGAAGGAGAGGAGGGGGCGCTGAAATATTTTATATGAGAAATGTTCACTGGTTTTTACTCACGGGGTGCAGCAGACGTTGAACGTTTCCAGAGTTTTCAATTTGATTTTCTTCAGAATCAGCATGGTGTCATAGAATAGAATGGAGAGAAAGAAGCGTGGCAGAAACACTGCCACGCTCTAGTGTGTACTCTCGTTTTTTTTTACACAGCTATGGAGGATCGAGTGAGAGAGGGGAGAAAAAGAGGGATATCAGATTAGACGATCAGATATGCGTTGAGTGTGAGTGAGAGAGTTACACAGTGAAACAGTGATTTGTTGGGTGATTACGTATCAACTATCTCACTTTTTTAATTACTCATATTACAAAAGTTATTTATAGTTGCGAAGTTGTGTTGAAAAAGCTTTTTCAAATTACGTGTTTTCTATGTTTTATGATGCCAGATGTTGAAAAAAATCGGGGAGAAGAGAAGGATGAAGGAGATGTTGCAATGGGTCCGGAAGTTGAAATGTAATGTGGATGTGACACTGACCGTCGGTTGTTGGTGGCTGAGTGTATCTGTGGCGCCTGCGCGTCTCTCACTGCCGATTCCGCCTTCCGGATAGCTGCCTCCAGGGGGTTCAGATGGGACGGGTTCACTGTAACAATTCCCTATGCATGCATTGTACCTCCACCCTTCAACCATTTGAACACATGAAATGAATATGAAGATGATGAAGGAAGCAATCAGTAAAAATAGAGAGATGACGACATCACGATGACTGACCGTGTCCCTCGGCGGCGACCCTATCAAAGTACTCCTGCAGGTCCCCGGACGTCTCCGACATCTGATCCGGGGGGATCTCCACTGACTGAAAGGACCGTGTATTATTGAAATAGTTATTTTTATGCGGGTTCTTTCCAATCACCCAAGATTGCGTTTTCAAGGGTATGTTAGATGATGTAGGTATCGTAAAACGTGACAGCGTATTAAAGTATCTTATGAGTGAGTGTGTCTTATAGATACGCTTCAACAATGCAATAAGACGAAGTTTTCTGAAATGTCTGCAATGTTCAGAAGTTTCGAGAAAGAAAAGTTAGGTTTAAAAAACTTCAAGCAAACCTGAATATCGGGAGCGTATGTCATGTCATCCATGTGGTCATCGTGAGCCTCGACGCGATCGAACACGTCATCCGTCCTGACAGAGGAGATGACGTCATCTCTCTCTCCCTCCTCTCTCTCCCTCTCTCTTCCTCCTCCTCTCCCCCTCTCCCCCTCTCCCTCTCTCTCTCTCTCTCCCTCTCTCTCTCTCTCTCCCTCTCTCTCTCTCTCCTCCTCCTCTCGCCTCACTTAACTGACTTAACTATCCTGCTGGTAGCGGTGGGATGTTTGTGGGAGGACAGCATCTCTTCCTCCATCACGAATCCGCCAGACGGCTGTATATACACATATATGATTTTGGGAAAGTTAAGTTCAAATGAGAAGTCAAAGTTTTATCCGCAGTTTCATGATACAACTAAATTAGAAATGATTTTTAACAATCTTTTTTTGTTGTTTTTTGTAACTTGTGGTGAATGTATCTAGACAAGCACAGCGGAACTCGGAACTGATGCGTGCGTGGTTGTTCAGTCAGTAACTAGCTCTGTGTTTTGCCTGTTACCTGTTGTTTGTTGTGGCTGGCGTACTCAATGGAATCCTGCACCAGCATATCAGCCTCCGCCATCGCGCGCGCATCTCCCTCAAACAACAAACGGATACAATACGTTTATAATACGTTTCTCACATTATACAAAGACTAAAACGCAGGATTTTATGTGTGCATATCATCATGAATGACGTTGAATCAAATGGACCCACCTGTGCGTTCTTTGCTCCCTCGCTCACTTCGCGCACCGGCGAGAAGCCTGCGGCCTGGATGGTCGAGCTGCAAATACGTTTCGGATACGTTGCGGGGTGCGTTTCCGCTCACCTGGCGGTGGCCTGCGGGGCGATGTGGGTGTGCTGGCTGGTGACGGACTGCTGCTGAACGAGAATCTGTTGGGGGCGGCCGACCACCGGGGAACCAAGGGTGTCCTGAGCGGGCAGGGTGCATGTTGCATCACGCATGAGTGAGTGAGAGTTCAAACACTGCATATTACCTGTTTCTGGAGGGGCGGTCTGTGTTGCTCGACCAGCAGGGGCCTTCCGAACTGGTCCACCTGGGTTGGCTGGGCAACGGGCCGACCGAACTGGTCCACCGGCTGAGGAGACTCCTGCAATGAGTGTTCAGTGTTGGTTCATTCCGAGGTTGCGAACGTCGGATGTAATGGCCTCAAAACTTCAGCATTATCCATGCAATCAATATCTTGGATTCAACTCTCGATTTCATCGCTTTCCAAAAAGGAAACCTCGTGATCGTTTGATTGTTGCGATTTCTATAAGCCGATACTGCCAACCGATCCATTCAAAAAATTCAATTCTCCATTTTGTCGATCGGCAGTGGTAGTGAGGTGTCGGCGTGGATGGAACCAGTGGACTTTCATCGTTTTTTCCACTCCTCAAAAATGGCTCGATTGAAAATTGAAAGTGAAAGTGGCAACTCTTTGTTAACAGGGATGTTGGATCGGTCGGCAATACCGCCGTGCTTATTGAAATCGCAACAATCAAACGATCACGGGGTTTCCGCGTTTCACACACAACTTACAAAGAATGAGAGTGGCTATATTGCGAAAGAGGAGAGGTAGTTTGGAATGGCACGGATGTGGGTAGGATAAAAGGGAGCGAGCGAGGTTGGGTGGCACAGAGCAGCTTCGGCAGCCATCCACACCTCTCCCTCCCCCACTCATCCCTCCCTTCCAGAATGAACTTCCGTCTTCTCATCGCCCTCTCTGCTATGCTCGCCGTCGCTCTGTCGCAGGTTCTCCTGTGCTCCAAGTATTGCCAGGGAGCTACCGCCTTCATCACATGCCAGTGTCCCGGGTCAGTCCTCTGTCCTCCCCCCCCTCTCTCTCTCTCTCTCTCTCTCTCTCTCTCTCTCTCAACCCTTCTTTCCAGTCTTGCCACGCACAGCAACCAGACCTGCTACAAGAAGTGCTACAGTAACTGCATGGCCAACCCCGACTGCATGGACGACGTCAGTCTCTCTCTCTCCCTTTTCTCTTTCTCTCCCTCTCTCTCCCACTCTCTCGACCGCTCTTTTTCAGTACACTAAGACGTGCTGCATGCCTGTCAACGGTTTCTACAAGAACCAGAAGTGTGGTCCCAAGTGCAATCCCTGAACGCACCAACACACTTCGAAATAGTAGTAGTTAGATAACTGATCATAATCAATAAAGCATTCCCAAAATGTTTTGTTTTGTGAACTCTTCATGGATCATCGTGGTGATCAAATCCCATTAAAGTGGAGCATATTTTGGAGCGTACAATGGAGCCTATTTTCGATTTTGGAGCATTAGATCTTCCGTGCCATAGGCAAGTATTGAAAGTTAGGAATCATGGAGCACTTTTCTCTATAGCCTCTTGATTGAGAGATACTGTACCTTGTTGAGTTGGATGGCCTGTTGGACGTCGATTGGACGGCCGAACGGGTCGACGAGGGGGTGCTGAGAGGGAGAGAGGGTGAGAGAGAGGGTGAGAGAGAGAGAGAGAGACGGGAGAGGGAGAGAGAGAGAGGGTGAGAGAGAGAGAGAGCGAGCGAGAGAGAGAGAGAGAGAGAGAGAGAGAGAGAGAAAGAGGAGAGAGAGAGTGAGAGAAAGAGGGAGAGAGAGAGAGAAAGAGGAGAGAGAGGTAGATTGTCCACCCACCTGTGTCTGCTGTTTCTGTTGTTGGTGTCGGAGAGCGGGATCGATAGGGAGACCGAACTGATCCACCGACTGCGCCTGCAACAATAGAATATTGTGTTTGTTCATTTGTGTTTACTTGTTTTTCTACATATTTTCACATTTGAATTTCTGCTTTTCATTTGAATTTCTGTTTGATGTTCTCTGTACCTGCTGTGTGGCCTGCTGCTGTTGCTGCACCGGCCGTCCGAACGCGTCGAATCCAGCCGCGACTCCCTCTCCCTGCGTGGGCGGGGCGTGGGTGGGCGTGGCCTGCTGCTGCTGGTGGTGCATCTCCCTCTGAATCGCCTGCTCGATCGGTCGACCGAACTGGTCCGCTTCCTCCTACAAAGAAAACTATGATTTATATAAAATAGTAGTAAGTGATTGGAGCATTGGAGGTTAGAAAATATTTATAGAGAGTAGCGTACTTGTCTGTCGATGGGTCTTCCGAATGGGTCGACAGCAGGCAGTCCTTGAGTGTGCTGCTGCGGGGGCGCAGGGCGGGTGTCGGCCGCGCGAGCCGGGGTCGGAGTAGTGACTGCAACGCGTATGTACAGTCAGTCAAGAGTGATGAAAAAGAATCTCACCCATGTCATACTCCTGCACGAGCTCCTGCATGAGAGCCGCCTCCTCGGGCGAAAGCGATTTCTTCTCCTCGATCTGAACAACCTCTCTCTCTCTCCCCCTCTCTCCACCCCTCCCCTCTACCTTGACGAATCCGTCGCTGTCCCCGCTCTCCCGGGGCGTCTGTCCCACCCGTCCACTCATGAAGTCTCTGTCCGCCGGGCGCGGCTCACCCACAGCGAACATCTAACGACATGTTACACTATTGCTTCCTTATAAACTGTATTTATGTGTTTAACTCAAAAGAAGCAGGTGAAAGTACAGTTTTAAAAGTACAGTTCTTTTAATAGTGTGTGTTCGCTCACCTCCCTGTCTCCGTTGATGTCGCTGAGGTCATAGTCGGTGAGGTCGCTGTCCCTGTTCGGTCGGGTGACTGGCTGGTGGAGGTGGTGCGCCGCGCCGGCCAACTGGTCTGCAACACACACTTGCATTCAGAACAATACATTGATATTAGCATCACACATTTACGTTCCAGCGCTTCCCGGAATGCTCACCGCTCGACCACATAGGAAACTCCTGTTACCTTTTCGAAATTGATTTTTGACGTTCTAACAGTCGATTCGCATCAGTCTGTTCTTGTCATTGTTGATTTGTATGTGAGAACTTGCGCGGCGAAACAATCAAATCGTGAGAAACAAATGCGCCGTAAACGTGCACCAAAGGAAATGCAACTACCAAGAGCGCATTGTCATTTGAGTCAATTGCTTTGTGTGACTGTCGTGTTCAGATGTCGCTCCGTCTCTGCCTCCTCCTCTCTCTCCTCTCCCTCGCTCTCTCTTCCGCCGGCGACAAGCAGACAGTGTACACACCCCGCACTGTCGTCGCCAAGTTCCACGCCTATTCCACCGACCCTGCCGGAACCCCTCTCAGTAAGACACGTTCCACGTATATTCAAACTTCTTATTATTTCTATTATCACTTTTTTGTATTAGAATCGGTCAATTGTGAAACGTGCAAAGAGTGACATGACATTTCAGAGGATTTGAAGTGCATGGCTGAGTTGGCTGCGAAGGAGTGTCCGGAGGGAACGGAGTCGGAGACGATTCCGGGAGGCACCCTCAACCACGACAACACCCTCGACAGCCTGTGCAAAAAACAGTGCTACATCAACCTGTAGATACTCGCACACTCACATTTCAATAAACGTATTAACGATTACTGTTACTTAGTGGCGTATGGAGTATGATGTCTCGAGACATACGCATACAAAAGCCACGCGATATCCATACGTCGATTCGTCTGTGATGGAAGAGTTGCGAGGAACGTCGTATCATACACAACAGTTGAAGACTCCGACGTTTGTGTTTATGAGATGCAAATTGCCGAATGGAATACGTTATCGAGGACAAGATAACAAAAAGACGGAACGCTAGTGTTCTGCAACAGAGGCGAGGCCTCCACGAGGCGTTTACATTCAAAACCAAGACAAACGGCCGACGGTCAAGGAAAGTCGTGCGGAATGCTTACAAACAGTGCACTATGCAGTGTTTTGTGTCTTTTGTGTTTATGTTTCGATCTCTCAATATCAGTGACGAGTGACAATCTGATAATGTGTATGTGATTTAGGTTTTCGGTCATCAATCGCGAAGAGGGTAAATTTGAGCAGAAACAATACGTACTGTCAAAATCGATAAATTGCTAAACTATACTCACCGATCTCGTTCATGAGCTTCCTCTCGAGTCCGTGAGAGATCTGCCTCATCTGAGCATCCAGTCGGTCCGAAGCGCCCCTCTCCCCGAACGGAGCACTGTAATTAATCGATAAATCAATATTTGATTGAAATTTGCATTTTTATTAGCTTGACAACATGATTCCCTATTATGCAACACTGCCTAATCACTTTCCGCATTGCGAATCGCGCGAAACATCTCATTTGCATGCCCTCCTCTCGTATAAAAGCGGGGCGCGGCGGGCTGCCGGCATCCATTCGCCATGGCTCAGTCCGTCCCTCCCGGAGATATCAACACCCAGCCGGGTACCAAGATCGTCTTCAACGCCCCCTACGATGACAAGCACACCTACCACATCAAGGTACGCTGCTGTCGATATCGACTGATATCGATTGATTCTCACGGTGTCCCGTTCAGATCACCAACGCTGGAGGTCGCCGCATCGGATGGGCCATCAAGACCACCAACATGAAGCGCCTCGGCGTCGACCCGCCGTGCGGAGTTCTCGACCCCAAGGAGGCCGTGCTGATGGCCGTCTCTTGCGACGCGTTCCAGTACGGTCAGGAAGACACCAACAACGACCGCATCACCATCGAGTGGACCAACACCCCCGACGGCGCCGCCAAGACCTTCCGCCGCGAGTGGTTCCAGGGCGACGGAATGGTCCGCCGCAAGAACCTCCCCATCGAGTACAACCCTTGAACGCTCTCTGCGCGCAATAAACAATACTCTTCAAACTGTGTTCTGTGTTTTGTTATCCTATCGATCCTCACTTGTCAACTGCATCTTCCCTGCTGTCGCTGGTTCGCATGCTGATCTTGTCCGCAGGAGCGAGCTGATCGATCAGGCCGCTCTCGCTGAAATTGATTATCGATCGAATATCGATCGACTATCGATGTGCTTACGTGTAGCTCATGTCGTCCTCTCCTCCGACGATCCTCTCCCCCAGCTTCTTCAGACTCTCTCCCTCCATGCGGGCGCGCTCCGCATCCCACGCAGACAGAGCTGCCTCCTCCCTGAAAGGGGCGGGGCTAGAGGGGGCGGGCCTGGGACAGGACTCACTCCCTGCTCTTCTGCCTGTGCTGGGGCACGGGCGGCGGCTGTTCGGACAGGCGGTCTCCAGGTTTACCCTGGGAACATGGAATATTATCTTTTCTTCTCCCTCACCGTGGAAAAGAAAAAAGAGAGAAAAAATTCATACCACCCAAACTTAATCCAGTCATCGAAAACAGGAAATGGGGAAAAAGATTATCAGAAAATAGTAGAGGGGCAAAGTGGAAGTAGAGAAGGAATTAGGTGGGAGAAGTCGACTCACCCCAGGCATGGCTCCCTCGACTGCTCTCTTGACGACCTGCACCCTCTCCTTCACCCCCTCCCGCACCTCCTCCAGAGGCTCGTACGGGTCGGCCGTCGACGAAGGCTGCAAAGAGTATCCTTGATACATTAGGACGCGGGATGAAACGTGTTTTTATGAAGTTGGTCATCCGTTGTTTGGAAATCTGTGAATGAGAATGTAGAGGCTGTGACTCACGACGTTCCTCTTGGTGAGTTCCGTTCCGTGGCTGACTGCCTGGCTGACCAGGTTGGCAGCAGCCGAGGCGGCCGCCGACACAGCCTTCCCGATCAGAGACTCCGCAGCAGACTCGCCATCCTGGAAAATATGATGAATTGAGTTTCGGCTCAATGAAAAGAAAGCCCAGGATAAACATAAGAAAGTGGTCATGCTGTTTTTCACCTCGCTCTTCTCCTTGCCGGTGTTCTTGTGATTGTCGATGAGCCAGAAGAAGAAGGCGGCGAATGCGATTGCCCCAGAAGACAGCAGCAGCCTGTCACACACACACACTTCACTGTCACATCGATGCGCAATTATTGATTGTACATGTACTTTTTTCTTTGAGATGACCTCATTGGTCGTAGTATACTGGTCGCTAGACAGTGAAACACAGTAGCGAATAGCTTTTGGTTGTATCTGTTACCTGGCTTACTTGTTTTGTGTGAGTGATATGTGTTCTCTTGTCACTCGTCTCTCTCCCTCTCCATCCTACACTCTGTCCCAGTACCCGGATCAATTTACAGCCCCGGAGAGCTAGCTACGCAGACATCAACACTTTCTTTGCAGTTGCAGCAAAGAAATAAATGAAAGTAATGCATGACACATAGTAATGAAGCTAATGAAAAACTTATTAGTGCTTAGCTTACGCATATAATTCAGAACAGACCAGACCTATTACTATTACACAACATCCCCTCATAACATAACCCACCCCCATAAGAACGACACCGCACCAATCATTCTGACGCCAACGAGCTCAAGCCTCAAGCCTCAAGCAATCTCACAAATGCTCTCACAAAATCAATAACAAGATCATAGAGAAGTGGATCTCACTCTCAATAATTGAGGTGTAAATGAATCAAATCAATCTAGATTTTACAGGTACAATTAACCCAGATTAAAAAAGGGGATCGACAAAAATCAATAAATCGATAAATCGATAATCGTTACCGTGTGAACCAGGAGAACACGAGGAAGTGCTCCACCTCCGGGCACTCCTCCCACTCGTCCGGGTCGTACCCGAGACCCGCGTCGAACACCATGCCCTGAATATCGATCGATTATTGATTGATTAGTGGTTCAGTGATAAGTGATTACAACATCATGCACGATACATTAGGTATAGGAGAAGAGTCAAAACAGTTGCATTTCCACATTTCCAAAATGTGACAGAAGAAGAGGGAGAAAACGAAACGAGTTGGTGGTGGTAAGCCTTGGTTACCGAGTGAACAAAACACTGTAAGCGTTCCCACGCCCCGTGGATTTACTATACAATGTACACACACACAGAGAGGGAGAGAGTAAAGCTTTCACGAGGATAACAAGTAGATTGGTGAGATGCGGGAGAAGACATGACAACATGTCTGTGAACGAACGGAGGAGAGAGAGAGAGAGAGAGAGAGAGAGAGAGAGAGAGAGAGAAAGAGAGAGAGAGAGAGAGAGAGAGATGGCAGGGAGGAAGGACAATTAGCAAGAGTGTAAAGGAGAGCTGACAATCGATTCGCGCATCGATCCCTTTGATTGTCAGAGTGTGTTGCAATGAGTGATTGTTGTGATCAATGACTGAATGACTTACAACAACAATCAAATTATGTGAAATCAATCGATTTCGAATCGTGTACGAAAAAAGAAAGATAGTGAAAATCATGGCATGCAATTGCGTATTATTCACAGGTAGATGCAGACAGGACAGTGTAGATCTAAATCGTTCTCATGCATGGGTAGGAGGTTGCGTCCTACCGGCCAGTCTGGATGATCCGGAGTGCACTCTTCCCATTCATCCGGGTTGAAACCCTCCGGGAACATTGTATAATTGGCGATTATGCGCGAAATTGTTGTGAGTGATTGCTAAATAAGCATCAGATATCAGGCCACACACCAGCCGCCACGCATGGAACTCAAAAGATACACACGAAACACTATTTAGAAATGAACTGACTATCTGAATAGCGTTACACAGCAAACAACAGCGTTCTACACCAAGAAAACACACAATCGAGGGCGAATTGCGAGTGAAAAATAGAGAAAATGTGGCTACTTGCTTGCGAGAAGCGGGTGGCAGCAGAGTTTCCTCCCTCTCTGCATTCTCTTTCCCCTCTCTCCCTCCCTTTCTCCTGGCCCGCTTTACACCGAGGATGGCACATAGAGAGAGAGAGAGAGGGTGGAGAACTAACACATCGATTATCCCGGGTAAGTGAGATCCCCTCTCACAGATCCCAGGTGCCCGCAGCCAGGTGCCAAAGTGTTTCAAAACAGTAACAGATAAACGATCGAGGCGCGAAAAAAGACCAAACATCGCGCCAAAAACTAAGTTTGCTATATTGCTCTATAGCACCGGCCTGACACTGTTTCGCTGACAACCACTTTCCAATCAATGGATATTAGATATCACTCCTTCATCCCTCTTTTTCTCCATATCTACGTATCGGTCCGGTCTATGTTTGCTTCTTTTTTACATGTGATAGGGAGACAGATGGGAGGGAAAAAAGCGGGCTGTCTCCTCGGGTCAGGCAAAGCTACACTAACTACTAACAACAACTATCAATTGAAAATGCAGAGAGAGAGGGAGAGAGGGGGGAGAAGGAGGAAGCAGATTCCATCTGCACAGGTGACATCACACACACATGAAAAGGGTAAATATCTGTTGGTGGCAGTGAGAGAGGAGGGGAACATGAGTGGATTTCGATGCGCCCACAAACTCGGCCGATCAAATCAAACAATCACGAGGGAACATTTCCTGCTCAGTATTCTCAGCGCCCTCCGACATTCAAACATCTTCAATCTTCAACCAAACGCTGCATTCAGAACATGATCTACAATTGATAGAAAACACCATAACACGCAACCTTCAAAAACCGTTTATTGAACTCAAGCTCTCGACATTTACATGTTACAATCATCATTATTACAACTTACTTACTTGACATATCCTAAATAGCCTAATTGCAGATCAATTATGAAACCAAACCGACGTATTGCATGCGACAATCAAAACATTAGATCAGAGAGAGGATATCCAGATATCAACACAAAATAAGAACATCAAACATCAAATGGGAGGGGCGCATTCACAATCGGGGAACGAGGGTCGCTGGGCATAGTGAGAAGAGAGGGACATTCACAGCAAGTCACTAGGTCTATGAAATTAGAAGATGACCGGAGAGAGGAGAGAATGTTCTATCGCCGACGCTTCTCCGACTTCTCATCCACAATAGCATCGAGACGGGGAATCAGCCACTTCTCCAGCTGGTCGGCACACTCAAACGAGACAGATCATACCCCCACCCCCTCTCTCTCTCTCTCCATACCTCGTACACCTCGCTGCCCTCTTGGTTGTAGCTGCGCGCATTGTCAATTATCAGCTGAGCGTCGCGGCGGAGCTAAACAAACAATACAAGTCGAGTACAAATCAGCCCATTCAATCTAGCAATACCAATACGTTTCGACCAGCTGTTGCCAGCCGCCCGCTCACCTCATCCGCTGAATCGTACGTCCTCTGCTTGATCTTGTTGATCATCGTCCGCAGATCCATCGGCTGGCGAATCACATCGTAGTAGTCAACCACCTGCAAGCGAGTCGTCATATCCTTCTCTCTCTGCCTGCTTCTCTCTCTCTCTCTCCTCTCGTACCTCTTTGGGATCTACAGGTTCGAGGAATGGCCAGCTCATGTCGTCGACTCGCATCGCCGCCCGCACCTCTTTCTCACAGCGAGTGATGCGCTCCTGAACAACACACATATGATATTGGGTGATGGCGACGACAACTAATTACAGCACAAATATGATACCAATTGAACCCCACTATTGAAACATATCACTCCTAATCCTAAAAAAAAGGTATCCCAGTCATTGATGTAAGTGTGCGTATCTGAAGCAACCCCAGGAGTTGCCTTGTGCATCGCAATCGTACTCACCCTCTCCTTGCCATCCTGTTCCCTGGCAGATATACTGGAACGATTCAGCGCAGCCTGCATCTCATCCACTAAACAACAACATATACGCTGCACAGACCCGATCCCCACTCACCCTTCCTCTTCCGGCCCCTCCTCTTCGTCTCTCCTCCTCCTCCTCCTCCTCCCCCGTCTTCACTGCCAGTGCAGTCTCCCCACCCACTCCCCTCCTCCTCCTCCTCCTCACTCTCACAAGAGGCAGTGTTTTCTTTCTCGGCAGACTGAATAGAATACAGTACTAGAGAACCGTCTCCCCCTCCACCCACCCGCTCCTTCTTGCTCCTCTTCTTCGCACTTCCCCCTCCTCCTCCGATCGACTGTCTGCCTGCTCCTCCTCCCGCAGTCAGAGGCACGGCAATCTCACTCTCCTTATACTTCACCTTCTTCACCATACGACCAGATGTCGTCCGCACCACATCCCTAAACATGTCATTATCACGAAAAACCAAAAGATCAGAAACATACTCCCAATAAAGTCCTATGCACACCCACTCACATGTCTTCGACTCCCTCGCTGGCTTCTCTGCTGTCGCTGCCACTGCCGTCCCCATTGCGGGCAGCCTCCGCGGCAGCCTCTGCAACATGACAGTAGGTGGATACTCGTGATCCATACAGGAGTGCTCTCACTCACCCCTCTCGGCCTCCCTCTTCTCCGCTGCCGCAATCCTCTTCTGTTCCCGGGTGCACTCTGCACACTGCCAGTCCGTCGGAGCGGGAGGAGACAGCCGAGGCTAGAGACAAAACGTCATTCAACAACAAACTGATGTCAAGCTAATCAAACAAAACATACATCAGAATGCAATCTCAGCCCAGAAACACAAATAATCTTCACTCCCCGTTCTTCACATATAAGAGAATCATATTAGAAACAGAAAGGCGCAAGTGAATTGAATTCACCAAACAAAGCACACTAACAAATACTAAAATCAAAGCACACTAAAATCTTCACGTGAAACATACCTCACACAAAGCGCTTCTCCCTTCCCCTCTTCCCCCTACCTTTGCACACTCTAGATGGTAGCAGTCGTTGCACTCCCCACACAGCACCAGCTCCTCCGCCGAACCCTTCTTCCTGCAGCCGGCACACTTGCCCTGAAGGGACCATTAGCCCCCTCCTCTCTCCCCCTCCCCTACCTGCAGCCTGGTCTTGTCCCACTGCAGGTGTGCCTCGAGTGTGTACAGATGGAGTGCGAGTGCCGACTCGCTGCGCACCTTCAGCACACTCCGCTGCCACATCGTCATCTCGTTCTTACCCACTATCACACCGTCTGAAACACACTCGATAGTATGTTTCACACAAAGTCGATACACCAGATAACCAATTCTACCACAATTCCACGCCGTTTTCCCTATCCATATCACGAACGCATCGTCTCGAAAGAATAACACAAGCAAAGAACTTCTCGCCCAAAATTCAAAATGTAAAGAGTGATGTGGTGTTTGTTGGTTGACTGGTCGACTCACGATGATGGCTGCTCGGTCCCATGAAGGGAGCCTTGAAGAACTTGAGGGGAATCTGCTGGAGCAGCTGCAGAAGAGCCACTCCCAGCCTGCAACAATACCGAAAATAAAGCCTCATTGTTAGCAACTATAACAATAATCCAATATGATTGAGAATATGTTACATTATATATTATAGAATGTCTATATTTGAGAATGACAACCTTTATAAATTATACCGTCTACGCAACATACATTTACCGGATTCTCCGTACAATATAGTTCAGTCAGCATCGGTACTTGGCACGCATTACAAGTCCGTTTGTCCGTTATCTATCCCAACCATGTACCGTACTCCTTCCCTCCCCACCCCTTGCCCCCTCACTTCTCGCACTGTCCCAGCCCCGCCATCTCATCCACTCCGTAGCCAGGCTCGAAGTCGTTGTCGCGGAAACGGACGCGTATCTGAACGAGAGAACGAGTACAGTTAGTTTACAGTATTCTTAACTACAGTACCTTCATCTCCTCCCCAATCAGCCCTGTTATGTCTCCTGTCTCCTTCATCCTTTTCCGCCACTCTTGTCTGTCTATCGATTCCGGGAGACGACCCAGCAGACCCTGTTCCATCTGAAATAGGGAAACGGTAAGTACAGTACCCTACAGTAACAAAGAAAACTACTGTACCTTCTCCTCCATATCGAGCATGAGCTCGCGCACCTCATTCTTCCAGACGATAGAGCATTGCTAAAGGAATGGATAAATGGATTGGATTTCTCTCTCTCTCTCTTCCCCTCTCTCTCTCTCTCTCTCTCTCTCTCTCTCTCTCTCTCTCTCTCTCTCTCTCTTCCCGCTCTCTCATTTCTCCGCTCTCCTACCTGCATCCCCGGATCGTCCACTCCACACATCATCAGCTGTGCCAGAGCACCAGAAGTCGCCCTCTTCGCCTGTAATCAACACATCACATAAGCTATCACTACACGCCATCGATACGACGGTCAACCCACCGTCTTGTTGGCGATTTCATCAATGCGATGTCTGTGGAATGCGAGGTTCTCTGCCAGATCCAATTCCCGCAGACCACGCGGGTTCAGCGCCGAGACCAGCTGTAAAACATTACATGTATCCAGCTACTTATGTAATGAGATGTGAGAAGTATGTGTATTGTGTAAGAAGAAAATATGTTTCACCTCTAACCCATAACAATAAGGAACAAAATCAGTTAATCGCAACTTCTTTGAAGCACACTACTTTGTTCTGCCAATATCGTTTTTACTGAACTCATTCGAAATGAAATTGAAAAAAAAACGTCTCACATGTTGCTTGTCGAACAATACAAGCTGGAGAGAGTACCGGCTATGCTGGCTGTGGCTTACCTCCGCGACAGCCTCGTCTCCCTCGATGTAGCTCCACTTGGGCCTCTCCGCCCTCCTCGCGCCGTGCACACTGCATGTCGCCATGTCACCAGAACACGCCAGCACAGACTCCCACAGCTGCAATGGAACAGTCCTCAACTCGCCTCCAGTCGCAGCCAACGTCCGTACCTCCTCTGCCATGGGCGTCTCTCCGTTGCACTGTCCCACTTCTCCTTGCCCGGCCTCTTCAACGAGGACAGCAGGGATCGACTCGATAATGAAGTACGAGCGAAACGCGCGGTCGTGGCCCAAGTGCAGCGGGCCAGCCAGGGCTGCAATCAATCAGGCATTGGGGAGGTCGAAGCAAATCACTTACTCACACACTGATGAGACAACTCTGAGTGAGCGCTGAACGTGAACCTATTGTTCAATTGCCATTTCTCCTCACCCAACACAAAACATCTCAGCCAACATCGAAAGAACTGACAGAATCACTTGCTCGACCCACCATTGAGATCGGCGATCCTGTCCATGACCTCCGTCTCGCCCTCCTTGAAGTGCGCCTTCTGCTCGTCGCGGGCGAGTCGCATCTCCCACAGCTCCAGCTCCGGCCATGCGATACCAGCCAGCACCAGCTAGACACCACACTGGGTACACTCGCCGCCCACTCTCGCACGTACCTCCTTGAGCTCGCTCCTCTCATACCGCCTGTTCTCCTTGATTGCCTTCAGGAACATCTTCAGTCGGGCAGTCTCTTTCGACGGCTTCGGACGGACACCAGGCTGAATTACATCGAACACATTAAATTACATCTCTTAGGGGACACCACAATATGAAATGAAAATATAAAGCAGAAACATGAATCTCTGAATCACATACTCGCTCACCTTGTATTCGTCGTTGTCCGTCTTCTGCTCCTCCTCGAATTCGCGGGCAAGGCGAGCCTCGCGGGCTTCCTACACAAGTGAACACTCACCACTCTCCTCCTCCCTTTCCTCTCTCTCTCTCTGCTCTCTCTCTCTCTCCGCACCTTCTCCTGTTGCTCGTCCCAGTTCCTCGACTTGCGCAGATCCCTCCGCAGATCGATCAACTCGGCCAGCCGGTCGTCCTGCAGAAATCAATATACACTAATCAATATCGATCGATAATCAGTTGACACTAACCTGGAAGTTTCGGAACTTGGCAAAGGAGAGCAACTGCTGGACGACGACCTCTAGGAGAGACAGACGCTCCCACGGCTCCAGATCAAAAACAGTCTTCTGGAATAGGAGAAGGTACGGTAAGACAAATTATTTAATCTACAGTACCCCTTCCAATCTACAGTACCCTCCACTCACCGTCTCCAGCTTGGCGACCGTCTCCGGATGATCCATTCGGAACTGATACGCAGCGTCGTCAAAGCAGTTCAGGGCACCTGACAATTTTTAATATTCTTTCGTTCCTAGAACTTCTCGGAACAGCCGTCTCTTTCTCCGGTTCTTCGTGCCTCCCTCCCTCACCCACCCACCCCTCTGGAAGAGTCTGTGTCTGTGCGTGGGCACTCCGGTGTAGTACGTGGCAGTGTGCAGCATCAGCCGAATCACCTCACTCATCGTCAGCCAGTCTAGAGGCAGATGGCGAACAGAGTTGCCTGCAACACACGCGTGGTTAATGATAAATTACACTATCCGTCATCCGTCAATTCGAAATATTCTGCTATTTTGCGACGCACACTGTATTACAAACTACCACAAATACGTTCCCCTAATAATTCTACAACCGAATTCAATACAAATCAATTTCAGTGTTGCCATGTACAACAACTAATAAACTTGCTCGAAACCAAGTTCCACCAAACCTCATAGGAGCCTAATTAACCCACCATATGTCTGTCTGACAGCCTGGTGTAGGAAGTTCATCTCCCGCACCCTCTCGCCGTGTATCCTGTTGTCCAGGTTGCAGTTCGGATCCTGCTGGTGGATCTCCGCGCTGTTCAACAGGTTAGCTGAAACAATTATCAAATACTAAGGAACTATTCATTCAATTCACTAAGCCAATTACCGTTGTAAGTATGCGGCATAGTTAGTGCCTGGTCACGGCGCAACGCGCGATCACGCGCGTCGTCATTTCGAGACGAGACAACGCGGCGCGTTGATTCGGGATTCTCGAATGCGAGAAATGAGCGGCGTGATTGCACGCCCATGCCAGGCGCGCTGACCGGCGCGCGTTGTTTCGGGACTTTTGACGGGCAAAGCGTGATATCACGCTGCCGCTCATTCGAGATTCGCGAAAGCGTTAGTTCGGGATCGCGCGTCATTTCGAGACGCCCGCATCCAATGCACGGCCTCCTCATTGCCTTTCTCATAAATGAGACGGTTGAGAAATGAGACAAATCATGTGGCATTATCGAAACAAATTGCATAATTTTCCAATTATCACGGCCCACCGGTCGCTTCATCTCTCCAATCCCGAATGAACGCGCGGCGGCGTTGTTTCGGGATTTTCTGACTTCTCCAACTACCACGGGCGTTATTTCGGGATTCTCGAATTCGAGACTTTTGCCGCGCGTTCATTTCACGCGGCGCAATTTCGGGAAAAGCGTGGCGTGATGGAATGACGGTCACACGCCGAGACAAAATCGCGCGTGAAACAACGTCGTTGCGCCGTGACCATGCACTAGGCATAGTCCTTTAACAAATACGCTTCCCTCACATAATCTCAACCGACGCAAAACACTGTTAATGAATTACCGTATTACCGATCCGATACTAATCCCATAAAAGACATACAATAATTTTCCCACCCACCCTCATCTCCGTCCTCCTCATCCGCTCGTTCGGTGCGCGCCTGGAAATTCAAAATACAGTATCTAACAGTCATTGATACAGTACCAAAACAGATCGCTACCGTACCTGCATTAGAATCTTCATGAGATCGGCGAACGAGCTCCTCTGCGGGTCATTTGAGCGCACCGCAATCACCACATCTGACAGAGACACGCGAGAAGTGCCGCGAATCTGGAATACAGTATAGGATAGGTACAGGTACAGGTACAGTAGATACAGTATCTACAGCAACCCTTTCAACTTACAGTACCCTTTACTCTTGCATACCTCTTTAATGGGGAGCATCTCCTGGAATGAAATGAAGAAGTGTTGGAGGGTGAGGCAGCGGGAGAGTTGATCGAGTGGCAGCCACGAGGGGAGAGGGAGGGCGGGGAAAGAGGGCAGCGGCTGAAAGAGGAGACAATGACACAAGACAAAGTACGCATCACTTATTCGCCACTTCAGCAATTGGAATCGGCGATTACAGAAACACATCCACCTACCTTGAGATCGTCGCAGTCCAGGTCGTCCCTCGGCCTCTTCCACTCCTTGGCACGCTCCAGATTGTGCGCCTTCTTCGCACGACTCTCCTCGCGTTGCTGCAATACCATCACGTCATCTCTCACCCGTCTCTCCCTTCTCCCGCACCTTGTCCCTGCACGCCTTCATCTCCTCCTTGAGTGTGTCGATGTCCTTCTTGGTGAGTATCCTGTCCTCCTGCTGCCATCTCTCCACTCCCTCCACCCCCAACCGACGGGCTGACTCGAATGTGATCGCCAGCTCAGCCTGCTGGTTGGCGATCTGAAACACATTACATCAGTCTCATCTCATAAGAACGAACTAAAAACATTAACAGTGTATTAACCTGTAACAGTAATACGGTCAGTCTTCACAAAACAACCTCACCTCATTCCTCTTCTTCTCGCTCATGGGTCTCTTCTTGGAGGGGGAGCAGTTGGGTGTCGTCTCCTGCTCCCTCTTCACCTCCTTCTTCTCCCGACCGTTCTTTGATCGCTTCGGAGTCGCCGCCACTCCATCCTCTGAATTCTCCTTCCAAGAATCTTGGTCAACTGAAATAGGATTAGACTTTATATACACAGGAAACTTCAATGTTATTATCCAGAAAAGTCGTTACTCGACAACACCAATAGGAGAAACATATTTCGTACAGAAACTTGAAACAAAGAAAATTTAGCGACCACAGTTAGTTACACGTTCATGTATCACAGTCATGAGGGCATGAGCGTGAATGTGAAACGGTACCAGCCCCCCTCTCACCCTTCTTCGCCTCCCTCTTCTCTGCCGCAGTGCGTGGTGTCTGCGTGGGTCGTCCCCTCTGCTGCATGGGAGTGGCAGGGAAGATCGGCTCCGGGCCACCAAACGTCTCCTCCCACTGACGAGTCTCCAGACACAGGCGGGCCACCAGACGGTCCTAGAAGACATTACAATATGAATACACTCCACCAAAAAGACAATATTGGCCACACTGTAATTCAAAAAATAGGCATACCTTGGGCACGAACCGCTCACTCTCCAGTGCGGCATAGCACGAGTTCTTGAGAAAGATGCGCAGCTTCTGGCGGGACGACGTCGTCTTGTTGCGACTGAACAAACATCACTATCACAGTCACAGAACACTCCGGCTTTCTCACTACAGTACCCTGCATACCTGAGCATCCTAGGTTCGATGTCTCCCTTGACCTCCTCCTTCCCTCCAACGAGGCGCACGTGGTATCGGAATAGATCGGCGGCCGGCAGCGACGGCTCGCCGCGCTTAGCACTGCAATAGACATATTCCACATTCACTAAGGAATGGTGATGAAGCGAATGAAGCAGAAACTCACGGTGTCTTCTTTCCCTTGCTGGGACTGGCTGGTTTCTCCTCATGCAGATCCACCCTCTCAATCACACACTCCTGCCGCTTCCCCTCTCCTGCCAGCAAACAATGCTCCCCAATGAAGTAGCGGTCCTGCAAGTATGTATACCGTGTACTATTTAGAATACAGTAAACCGGATCACTTAACATCCGGTTACACTTGTATCGTACCTACAGTACACTTGTATCGTACCTTCATGAAGTTGAGTATGTCGTTGAGTAGGTCGTCGAATCGTCCGCGGCACGTGTACTTGTGTACGAGGAAGAGGATGGGTGTTTCGAGATACGATGGGAAGTTCTCCAGGGCAGACTGGTGAGCATATGTTTCATAACTAATTTCTAATAATACAAATCACAGTTTGATGCTTTGATATTCCATTCCGAGCACTCACCACTGCTCCCTTCTCGCTGTCGGTGGCTTCGAAGAAGGTGAGACCCGTCTTGCCTGTGTACTCGCACGACCAATTCGTGGAGTTCAGCTGGATGGTGCGCTCGAAGAACCCACTGCAACCATGGTATCGGTCTACTCTTCATTTGATCACTCCACAACAACTTTGATAAACCGTGATTGTTGATTTCCTTGAGAATCACGGTATACCGTAACCGGTAGTTTATAAGATGGTAACTCACTCGTACGAGGTGAACGCTTCGTTGCTGGCTTCTAGATAGTAGACCTTGTCTGTTGGTTTGATGTTAGCTGGAAGCTCACATCGTTCCAGTGGCTTCTTGTTGTATAGAGGCATTGTACCTGTAACAGTATACGGTAATTCGATTAAAAAGAGTATTGGAAGTATGAAAAACGATAAAACAAAGCGATAGGAACAACATGTGATCGATATTTCCATAAACACATGTGATACAAACAAATATAGAACGAACCGAGTTTGTGATAGAGAGAACGGATCATATCCAACCCCGGAATACAGTAACCCGTCAAGATGTACAGGTATATAGATAATTATGAAGATAAAAGAGTCGCGCAAAAGTTGAAACCACAAAACGAATCGATAGAGAGCGAGAAATAGCATGCGGCAATGCGATATTTCTGTGTAGGCTACTTTCCCATTCTACACACAATTTCAACCACAAAAGAGCGATGATGGCAAGAATGGCGCTCGCTTCCAGTTCGAGGCAAGTGACGGAGGAGGAAGAGAGGACGGAGAGGTGTGAATATAACAAACTGATCGATCACAAATGCGATAACAAAATGGAGAAAAATCTAGGACGCAAATGTCAAACAAAACATCGAGGAGAGAGCGCGCGCTGCGTCCATAATGTGAGGCCGCAACCGCTCCGCGTTTGAATGAATTCTTTCCCGCCGTTGCAAATAATGGTCCTGCCACGAATAAAGTTTATAAATACAAGATTGTCTCGTTATGGGTAATGTCGGAGACCATTTAAACGTGAGAGGTGTTAAGATACAGAATTTTAGGACATCACTACATTGTAATAATTATCACTAATAATCAATTTGTCAACATCAGCAATCTGGCGGGAAGTGAAGACAAAATATTTGTTCGTTCATAGTAGTGAACGTTGAGTTTTATTCAATTTCTGCCTTTTGGGCAGCTACTGATCGTCTTCTCTGAACTGGTTCACTATTTTCTATATATACTCGACGTGCGGTCCCCCCTCGCTCGAACTCACGCTTTCGTACGCTTTTACAACTTGTCGGACACGTTTGAGTCTTGCTACACTACGTTTGTCACGATTCGATTCGTTCAATCGCTTGCATTCAGTTCTATAGTAGGCTCGCAAATGAGTTCCATTCTTTTCATGAGAGACATTAGGGTGGTTAGAGAAAGATCAGAGTCATTTCAATGAGGTTTTCAAATTTACAAAACTTTGCGTGATCAGTGGGAATTGAACCAGCGAACTCATTCTTGCCAAGCGAGAGTGTTACCACTACGCTAGCTAGGTGTGGTAACAGCTTTGCGAATAGGAACTGTGAACGTGAGAAGAAATGTTCACTGTCCAACAGTTTAGGGTACTGTAAAACTATTGGACAACATAATGTTTTTGACGAGAAATGTTGAGCTGAGCGTAAACGGAATATACCCGTCCATGCATGGTGCGGTAGAAGACGTCTCCATCATCGACGACAACTTGGATTCTGCCTCGACGACGATGATTCGCACTGAATGGGCCCGCCAGCTGCGCCCGCCTCCCGCCGACTTCGACCCACGCGACAAGGTGAGGTGTTGCTGTTTCATTTCATTAAATTTGTCTTGTGTAACAAACATGGTATGGTTGTGTTTTTGTACATATGACATCGTGAGTACCGTACCTGCTCTGTTCAGCCACTGTACCGCGAGCGTGTGCGTGCGGACGGAGTGGTGGAGTATGTGTGGGCGAGTGGCCAGCGAGTCGTCATCTCCACGGAACCCGACGGCGCCATCCACGCGGTCCGACACACCGACTTCCCCATTGTAGACGTGAGTACTTGCTTCATCTGTAACTGTCTTCACACAAACCTGCACCACTTCTCTCTCTCTCTCTCTCTCGCTCAAAAAAATGCAAATTTCTCGAAACGGATTGTTGATTCTGTGAATTGGAAAAAAGGGAACTAATCTGATACCTCATCTCTAATACCAGTGTAGTTACTATCATGTTTTCATATCAGGGGATCTTTTGAGAATACATGTCTCGAAGAAAATCATGCTTTTGTATGATGGTTCTGCGGACGTCGATATAAGTTTCACTGCAACTTACTGACAACGATACGGTACTGGTTGTGTTGCAGGTGTTGTGGTTCACGTTCCCTGCGCACACGGCCACTCCCGTCTCTTCTTCCCTCGCCCCCTCCCCCACCCCCTGTCCCCCTCTCGAGTGCCTGTGCCTCGTTGGACACACAGCCATCGACTTCATCGCCACGCACGACAACCACTGCTACAACTTCGCAGTGCCATTCAAGGCGAGCCCCTCTCTCTCTCTCTCTCTCTCTCTCTCTCTCTCTCTCTCTCCAACCCTCGATTCAGCTGCGCGGTGTGTTCCCTACCTCCCTTGGTCTGATCCTCGAACGCGAGAAGATCAACAGCCAGGAGGAGAACCGACTCGTGAGTGGGCTATTGTTTAAAACATGTTTTTTTTCTACTGATGGTTGCATTGGTTGTTTGGTCTCATCTATTTTCGTTAGAAGTATTGCATATGGTAATGGTAATCTTTTGGCGCGGTTGTTCAATGGATAATTTGATTGATTTATCGGTTGTCGTTTAGATGCTGCCTCACGTGTTCTCGCTCTCGCATCCCTACAACGAGATGGTCCCCGTGCTCTACACGCCCAAGGGTCGGTGATATTGGTTGCCTTGTTCATATAGTATCTGACATAATGTGTTGTTGCTGACTTTGTTCTGTTCAGATAGTGGTGAGTGGGTGTACTCGTGGGGCGAGCGGGAGGATCTGCGAGTGGTCGGGGGAGAGAGCGACTGGCTCGTCGCCCACGACACAACCAACAAGCAACACAGACTGTTCCGGTGGGTCACAACCAGGCTAATTGTGATTTGTTGGCAATTTGAGATAGTGAATTGGAACTGTAAAGTGGACTTTTTTTTTACCAACCCTGACTGGAGCCTCTTGCCTCTATTATATGCATCTGGAAGACCCATTTTAGAATTGCATTGAATACTATGAAGCATGTTGTATCCGGTATGTGTGTGTTTTGCAGCGTGCGTCCCTCTTCCTCCACCGAGTGGCAGACTGCTCGCCGGGCGGAGCTCATGCGAACGCCCATATCCAGATTCGACCATACTGGTACTTTTTTGAATAACTTAATTTCCAGACAATGAGATTACTGAGACTTTTTCGCACCCAATCAAACTGCAATATTTTTTATTCATGATTGTACAACAAACGGTGGACTAGACTTGGTTCAAATTCCAATCATGACAAAATGACAAAATCGCATTCATATATCAATAAAATACCATATCCACGAGCTGTTCGTGAAAAGTGACCGGTGACGGGTGGGGGATATATGTGTGTTGTGATAGTGGTTGGGAGTTGGTGTGATATCAGTGAGTGGTGAGTAGAGTGAGGCTTCTCCTCTCCCTCTGGCAGCTGTCCTTCCTGTACCCCAGCAGGTGCATGTCTCCCTGCTGCTGCGCGTGCTGCAGATGCAGTGCGTGCGAGTTGGGCGAGGAGAGGCGCCGGATAGCCTGCAGCTCCTGCGACCTGCGCGTCGGCCGCGCCCGGAAGATGGACCGACTGCGCTGGTGGCGCTCCGTCGGCACCGCCATCTCGCTGCCAGCCGTACACATCGACTTGTCACCCGCCGGGATCGGCGAGACCTACAAGCAGATGATGCTCAAGCTGAACCAACTACTCGCAGGAGAAAGGACTGACGCTGAGCGCGGGCGACGGCGTGGCAGTGGAGTAGGATCGAGTGGGCGCGATGGAGTAGGAGCGGCTCTGTCTGCCGGGCAGACCCAGCATGGGAGAGGGCGGCGACGGCGAGTACTCTGGATCGAGGAAGTGGGACGTGGACCGACTGCGCTGACTGCGCATCTGCGACGGCGCCATAGAGATGATGGTGCTGAAAAGGAGGTTGTTGGATATCTCGATTTCTATTCCCAGTTTCAACACACGCATACTTTGTGAGGCTGAGTCGCAGCGGTGTCTTTTCCGCTACGCATCCCTCGTAGCCTCTCCGAATCGAGTCCACCATGACATTCATGAACTGTCTCCACGCCTCCACCACTCTCTCCTCGTCCGACTTGTCCTTGGACTGCTGTCGGAGTAGGCGGTTCAGACTGAATGACTGGCTATTCGTTGTCAGACAACGCTGGCATACCTGTTTTTGTGCTGGTTCTCCTTGTGCAGCTGCATGTACGCAGCCGCGATGGCGATGGGCAGCTGCTGGGCGAATGGATGCCAGTAGGCGGCGTCCTGCAGTGGACAGATTGGTTGTATGCAAGAGCATGTGACGAGTGACGACTCCCACCTTTCCATTAGCCATGTAGTGTCGGTGTCGGGCGCCGAGTCGAAACGAAAGAGTGCGGATCATGTCCGCATCGCCTCGATGCACTTTGAGCAGGAGATGCAGGAAATCTCGAACCTGATGGAAAATAAGAACGGTCATCACGACTTCACGTTATACGTCTCCATATTGAACATGAGCGGTATTAGCAGTCATTCATGAAATGAGAATTACCTGTACTATCATTCCCATGAACTGCTGATTCTGTCGATAGCAGCCCTGTTGTGTCTCTGGCAGATCGACGAGTGCCCACACCCAGGTGGGAGTCAGCTCGGCTGATTTCAACCACGCATCGCTGAAAGAAAACACTCGTTTGATGCGCACGTAGAGTGTTGTGATTTCAATTTAATTGCTTTCCCCGTTTCTCCGTTTCTCACGTCGGTGAGGATACTGGGAAGTGCGAGTTGAGTTCTTCCTTGTCTACTAATCCCTACCGGACTGCCCATTCCTGATGCAAAAAAGGCGAGGGTGTATGGGCAATGTGAGTGATTTTTGTCGTTTCGCACGTGTCTGCCCTCGGAAAGTTCGCCGCTTGGCTGCTTGGTGCTTGATTGAATGCTCTTCGGGCTGTTGACTATAGAAATAGCGAGAAAGTGAATAATCGTGGCCCTCCTCGAGAGGCGTCGCCCCAAATACAACAGAGCTACGGCGGGGGTCGGGTGATTCCCGATTGCTCTGCGCCGGGACTCAATTGGATTTGCCCCCGCGGTGGAATGCTATAGAGAAAGGAGAGAGGCGAAAGAAGACACGAGATACAATCGGATAAGAGAGTGCTCTTCTTGTGACGTAAATCTCGACTCGCGAGATTCGCTTATTGTGGCTCGTTGATTCTCGAATCTCGATTCAGGTTCCTCATCCCTCTTGCAAGATTTGATTACGGAGAAGAATGGAGTGCACATTGAGCTTTGAAATAGACACGTTTCGACACAAAGGGCCACCTTATGATGTGGAGTAGCTGGTCCGAGTCGTGGTTGAACAGCTCTGTCCAGGTGTGGATGACGACCTTGCGGTGCTGTGCGGCCGTTCGCGTGTTCTGATTGCCCATCTGAAACGGAAATGAAAGATCTGAATATATTCGGACGGCAGGCAGGTCTGAACGTATGCACGCGAAACCCGGCGGACGACGAAAAAGAAATAAGCGACAAGCTGCTGAAATTAGAAGGCACACATGGCCGAGAGCGACTAATCTGGGTGTGTGAAGTGAGGGAGGGACGAGAGCAAAGGAGAGCAAAGGAACGCCTGGAAATACAGAGACGTCGTCTGTCAGTCCATCTCTCACACAAGTCGGATAAATATTTGGACGCACCATAGAGAAATAAGTACAAAGCAGAAAGAGAAGTGTGGAATGTTTCTTGTTGCGAGTCCGTGAATCACTCTCGGACGTGCATATAGAATTGTCCCCGCCCGCTTCTTGTCTCTTTTCTCACTCTCGTCGTCTCGAAGTGCTAACTCAATTGGGTTCGGAGGGCGGAATGTGATCGGATAGAAGAAGTGTGCTCTAGTGATCAATGTGCTCATGTGGCTCTAGTCTGATTTCACACTCTGTAATTCTGTTGACTAGCGACCTCTTCTGTTATTCGCAGAGAGCAGAGCGCGAAAAAGTTAATTGCGAGAGAGATGCAGTTGGATATGCATACTGCATGCGGTGAGTCTGTGTCTTGAGCGAGAGAAATGATCAAGAGTACGATAGACAACGGCGTATGCGACGTGCAAAGATCGGCAGTAGCCGGGGATGAGACTGTGGCTGAGATCCTCGGACCGCGGAGGTCAATTGAGGATATTGCGACTGCAAACGCACTCGAATGAATTACGCCGTCGCAAAAAGACACTGGCTGGCAGAGGCAGTTATCCAGTAATGAGTGCATCCCAGTAGCTTTCAGAGGACAGACACGAACATGAAGTACACACTTCAGTGAGAGAAGACGTGGACAAAAGTCATCCCGGAAGAGTGAGATCCACATATCACTCGCACATCTATTATTCACGGTGGCGGAAGAAAACAGAGGATCACATACACACGCACACACCCGTGGCGTGGTGGACCGACTTCGGTGACAACAAGAAACATGAGAGAGTGATGGCAGGATGCGGGGGAAAGGGGATGGAAGACATGGATGAAGCGTCGGCCGGATGGGAGAGGACAGTCTAGGTGCAACAGGATGCGTGTTTGCTGCTCATCCCCGGGCCCACATAGCAATATCTATGCGTTCTCGAGATATGTAGGCCTTGTCTATAAATGTCCGTATTTTGGACTTGAGGACATGGTACGATATCGACAACTTGGGTTCTCTGCCAGCGTGCCAAGTGTGAATATGGAGATACAGCACGTTTTTTTAGGAAAGAAGGTGTAGGATCTGGCTATCTGAGAAAAGGAGAAAACATGACACTGCGGACGTCACTATTGAGAGGGATTGAGAATGCGGAGGCGGTTGCAGAATGCGAGCAACTCGGTAACTGAGTGATTCCAAGTTGACTCCAGTAATCCACCGACACTCGATACATCTTGCGAAACATTGTAATCTTTTTGGGAGTAGGCTGTTTGCAGCTAAACTACCATAAATCACCGACGAAAGCTTCAAGAATGCCCTGATTTGATGTTGTGTATTGTCGTGTTGTCGAGATGAAGGTGTGAAAGTGACAAAAGTGGACTGAGTAAATTGAGGGTGAGTGGAGGAGGGAGATAAAAGGGATAGAGAGAGAGAGAGAGCTGCAAACAGAAGTGGTGGTGATGAACAGTGACAGAATCCAGGACAGAGGAGGGGTAGGGGATGAAATGGAATATAGGGAGATGCTACAAGGAATGGATATACACAATACACATGAGTGACAACACAAACAAGCAGTTTAGAAAGAGGAGAGAGAGAGGAAGGGAGGAAGACGAACTCATGCGAGCAATTCGAACGAGCACTGTTGTCGTCTTGTGTCGTGGGTGAGTGCGAAAATAGACCCATAGTGGACTGCGGAGAACGAATGAAGCATGGACCGACACACACATATAAATATAGTGTAGCGGAACCGGTCAAGTGTGCGATGTGTGGAGGAGGAGAAGAATGACGTGGAGAGGGAATACGATACTAAGTGGGTACGTCGGCATCTGCGCTGCAACGTGCAGTAATCGGATTCTAGATTCTATGATAGAAAACAGAGATGACAGTGTTGACGGGTTGACGCTGTAGTAATAGAGATGGGCTGGGAATGTTGCCTTGTTCTGTTCGGGAATCGGGACGTGTTTGGGTAGGAAGCACATGTCTCCATGGAAAGGGAGGAAGGGAGAGAGGGAGGTTCCCGTCCGGTCACACACTCGGATTAGATACGACGTCGGATGGCGGGATTGCGGCAGAGGAGAGGGGGAAAGGGGAATATGCAAATGAGTAGAAGCGGAGGGTGCGAACTGGGCGAGTGAGCTATGAGCCCGATCTTCAAAAATTAAAAAAAAGTTAAATTTCTACGCTTGATTGGACTATGCGTGTGAGAGAAGAGTCTTGATTCGCGAGTGAATAATTGACGGAAGGGAGAAGAGAGCATGGGCAATTGTGCGGAGAAGGAGAACGGATGTTGCCTTCTCCTCTTTCTCTCACTCTCTCTCTCTCTCCACTCTCACTCGAGGTCCTCGGGGGAACGCGCTCATTATACGCCTCATTTCGTGGATGTTTTGTTTACGACAGACGGGGCAGGTGAACTTGCTGCATGTATATGTGTGAATGAAAAAAAGCTCGAGCAAAATAATAAAGATTGTTTTGGCAGAATTCGAAGGGTGGCGGTGGACAAGGGCGGTTGGAGTATGGAATATGCATGACACATGGCACGATGCGTGTCTTGTTACATGCACTCTCTCGCTGTTACGAACGACACGATGACTCGACACAAATTGGACATGCGAGTACTCCGAGAAGAGAGGAGAGCATGCGAGGAAGGAGTGAAATGAAGCGGGAAGTATAACTAGCTGTCGGATTATACGCCAAAGAATGCGGCGCGTATATAAATGGCAAGAGAGGTGATGAATGGTGAACGTGGAATGGAGACGGATGTTCGGAGAGGAGCAGAAAGAGAAGGAGCAGTGGGCGGGGCGAGCGTGGAGGAGCATCGGGAGGAGAAGGAGAAGCAGGCAGGAGGGATTGCGGGTTCGCACCGTCCAGCATCTCTCTTGGGGAGGAGGGAGTGCATGAACAGAGTTGTCGGGAGCATGTGTGACGTTTCGTGAGAAGACGAGTGTAATGCGATTCTCACACGAATGGTTACTGTGATTTGCTGTTGTGTAAAGAGTGCGGTTGGCGGTGGCGGCTGCCGGCAATATGAGCTGGATCGTAAACGGAACGAGGATATGTGCAAGGAGAAGAGGGGGGGGGGAAGGGAGAACACGCTTGAAGGAGAGTGTTATTGGGGGAATCTCCGGGGAGGGGACGAGGGAACGGGGTGGGTAAGACTGACGCTGCGGACGCCTCTCGAAAGAAAGAGTGACGGTCAGACGAGAGTTCGAAGATGAGAGAAGGAGAGTGAAGATGAAGAGGGGAGGAGTGCCTGAAATAGAATGGCGTGGCGGATTTAAGATTCCGAGAATGGTTGGGGATTGTGCGAGTTGTGAAGGATTGCACGCTATTAAAAGAGGTTGAAAAGCTATTCAAAGAGGTTCGGATGAACCTGGGAGTATGTTCTTCCCAGACATCAGTAGTTGTGGAAAATTGAAGTGATGTTAAATATTGACGGGATTAGCGCGTTGATATACAACAGAGAATGTGACATGATATTTTTGGTTAGTACAATCTTTTTAGTGCCCGGCTCCGCGGACACTGCTCGCTGGGGTGGGTTGTCTGTGCGCACTCGGAGTATGACGGCCGCCCGCCTCGCCAAGGCTCTTCCCTTCCCCTCACACCACAGCCCCAGCGTCACCGGAAGGTTCACGCCCAGGTAAGAAAGGGAAAATGTGTATGATATGCGGAAGGTGATTATGACCTGTTGATGACATTGAGAAGCAACTATTGAAATTTACGTGTTGCGATTATAATTATGTGTTATGTCAAACAGTGAAACTAAGTTGTAAAAGTGAACTAATATATCGAGCGTTCAATCCTTCTATCGGGGGTGTTTCAGGAAAGTGTTGAAATGTATGCATGTTTGTGTAGTGAGCTACGTGTTTGGCGAATGTTTTCCTGTTTATCGGATGCGTCCATATCTTGTTTGTTTCATCATAGTGAGAAGGAGGAAATAAGAGAGTGTGGAAACATGTGCGTATGAATCGCTCTTCCAAAAATAGACCCGCCGCTGAAAGCGTAATCTTAGTGAGAGCGTATGAGCGAATTGTTTATTTCGCTCATTTGGTTTGTGAGAAACGAAGGAGTGAGAAAATGTGCTCAGCGACCTTCTCACTTATGCTCAGTGACCTCCCTACAATTATTTCTAGTTTGTAAGATCGTGTAAATACGAGGAAAAAAACTTGTTTTTAACGAATAAGTGATTCTGAAAGAGGGAGAGAGAAGGGCGCAATTAGTATACGCACTTGCGATGTTCATAGTAAAGTGGGGGGAAGGAATGCTATCTATGTTCTCAGAATGGAAGAGGGGGATGTATATTAGGCTAATTTGTTGTTTAGGGATGGAGATATTTCGGGCGAATATTAGATGAACAGAGATCCATAGAGTCCATTATCAGACACTCCCGTATTGGACAAAAATACGACTTTTCCGCATAGTTTTTTTTTGTAATATAAAAACCTACTATATAGTTTTGCCGTGTTGTTTCGAAATATCCTGGTTGGATAGTACGCAGTACGTGTTCAGGTCGTCTCTGGTGTCTTCCGGGGGCGGGGTGGGTGAGGAATCGCCCGCACTCACTGCCAGCAGAATGAGAGGACGCATGTGGACACCCAGGTATGTCAGGACCCAGGTATCCAGTATCCTTATCCCAGATCTTAGAGACAGACATGTTCCAGACAGACATGCAACATGCATACGTTACGTTTTCAATATATATTAGAACATCTTACGGCGATGATCGAGTTATTAGTACTTGACACTTGACAGAGAGATACAACGCATCACAATGACATGAGACCTACATATACCTTCCGAGTGGAGGTGTAGGCCTGATGTGATTTTGTTGTGTTGCAGGCAGTTGTCTGTGGAGGAGGACGACCGCGTGTCAGTGGTGGAGATGGAGCTGCTGGTGGCTGAGATCTGTCTGGACTGCGTGTGGGTCGAGCCCAAGCACCGCGACGGAGACGGGTACCCGCCCGCCAACAAGGTATCCCACAACAGGCAGCATGCAGACATGCCACTTTGGCTTTCTCTTGTGTCACCTATCTGCAGACATGCCACATGCCACTTTGGCTATCTCATATCTTATTATCGAGAAAAGAGTATGAGTATTTATGGTTTTCTTGGACGATGTATGCAGATTGCAGTTGTCAATGGATATCATCTGTTTGCTGAGTAATACAAAAACATTTAGGTTGTTTTCCACGTGTGATTTTTCAGGTGTTTCTTTCGTCCGATCTGATCTCGCACCAGTACCTCAACCTGCTGTCCTTCCCCCTGCCGGATGCCTCTGGCTCCGCCCCCTCTAGCCCCGCCCCTTGTGGCCAGCTGCGCAGTATCCGTCTAGTGCGGAGTGCCAACTTGCACACTGTCAGTGGTCAGGTTCACACTGTGGCATGCAGGGATGCAGCCTATGTCAAGGTGGGTGGGTGTATGTGTATTCGCTCGCTTTATGTGTCGAATGAATTGTGTTCAAGAAGTACACTAATTAGAACGTTTTTGTCAGTTGGTCTAGAGTCTAGTGGATCGAAACCCTTGAAAATAAAATAAAATAATAAAAAAAGTATTATTCAAGGCATATTGCAGAGCGAGGGAGTGACAGTTGTGGTGGATCCGTCAGACGGCTCGCTCTCGCTGTACACTGGAGTCCAGAGGGTCGCCGTCCTCGTCGTATCTACTGTTAGTTCCATTTCAAGGAATAGGGCTGGCATTCGTATCGTATTGTGACTTGACTGCTTCAGCCGTTCCCGTCTGTCGCCCTGTCTCTCTCGCCTGGCTGTGCTTCCTCTGTCCTCCTCGGGTGTGAGGCGGGAGGAGGAGGGGAGAGGGCGACGGTGCGCGCCAAGCTACCGCCCATGTTCGCCACCAGTCAGGGTGAGTTGAGCATGTTCTCCATGCTTCGATACACATCATCTTCGTTCTGTGAAAAGTTCTAGGGTCTGGATAAGTGTATTGTGTTTTGAGGCCGTCGCGTGTGGCAGTGTGTGGCGGACAGTCTGCCGTATGAGAAGGCGATCCGCCTGGCTTCCGAGTGGAGGGTGCATGCAGGCACTGCGCACACTGGAAACGGGTGAGCAAGGAAGCGCAATTGGTAACTATAGCAATCCACCATACCATCATGCGTTGTTTGTTGGTGATTGGGTCTGGAAGTAATCGACGAATTAGCCTGTCTCTGCAATTTGATCTGATTCTTTTTGAGTGTGTGTGGTGAGACGGCTGAGACGGTCGACCTCGTGCGATTCCTATTCCACGCTATCGGACTCACATTCAACAACCATCCCCTCTTCCACAAGGTCCACGGCGCGTTGTTGTTGTTGTTTACATAGTCTTTCCAGCCGGCTGACAGTGACGATAGTATGGACTGCGATGCTCCCAAGCACAAGCGTGGACCGACTAGTGCCAGCGAGGTGAGGACGATTCGTTGATCGCAACGTTTGGTTGTGTTTTGTGTATTTAGATTCAATCGAATGAACATGAAAGGAAGAAGGTTGAGGTAAACTGATTTAATCATGAGTTTGTTGTAAATATAAATTATTTTCAGAACTGGCGTCAAGTATTGATGTCGATTGGTCGATTGGATGCGAGTGGAGAAGTGAAAGATGAGAAAGAGAAGGGAGAGAAGGAGCAGAGGGAGCAGAAGAGAATGAAAGGCGGAGCAGAGAGGAAGAAGAAGCATACTGTGCGGTGAGTATACAATGTGGATAACATTGATTCATTTTTGTACGAGATTACCGGATTACTCTATAGTGGGTGCGGTGCGTATTTTTACTGTGTGAAATTTTAAAAAAGTGCAATTGGTCTGTCAGTTATTGCTGTCAGAGCTGGTACGTGCATAAAAAAACGTTGAACGTGCATTATCATTATTTAGTGTTCTCTGCATATTGCATTGATGTGAAATGATTGTTTTGTGTTGCAGTATCTCGTACTCGCTCTCCTCTACCCCCTCCCTCCACTCTCACGTGTACAGTGTGCTGCAGTCGCTGCACTCTGCGTACGAGGAGTGCAAGATGGACAGGCGGGACGCGCCCGTACAGAGACTACTCGCAGAGGCCATGCACGCTGCAGCCAGGTGGGATACAAGAAATCAATCTACAATGCATTGTTCTATTCTTTGGATTTGCATCGCTGTGTTTTTATGCCACTATATTCATTGGAAGGAGACACATGTGAAGAGTTAGAAGAGAGGTGGTAAGTATATGAACTGATAACTGATAGGTCAACCATTAGTTTTCGCGAAATGACTCTGGTGATGTGGAATAGCTGAAACGTAACGCATATGCGCGCAGACTAAACGAAAATTCTAATGCAGATCAAAACGCACGACCGAAATTAAAACTGGAATGTATTTCATGTTTCACTTGTTGTTATGTATATTGTTTTGTTTTGAGCGCTCACAACGTGCCGGCATACGCTCTCGCCTACATGTGTGACTATCCCTATCTCATGGCATATCGGTACGACAAACATAAGGGTGGGTGAACATGTCCTTGTTGTTGTTGTTGTTTACTTGTTTACATATCTTAAGATAGCGCTGATCCGCCGGCGCCACCTGGCAGAGGATGGAGCTCGGAGAAGGTGAGTGGAGAGGGAGGGGTGAGTGAGAGGAGGAGTTGAGCATGTTGTGTGTCCAGGTGTTCTCTGTGTGGAGTAGCGTGGAGCGTCTGCTGGCCTGTCCGCAGCCCTCTTCCACTATCGCCGCCAGCAAAGACACCCTCAAGTGGCTCGTCGGTGGGTTTCATCATAGCTAGACAACTTGGGCCCACTTGTGTGTGTACTTCTTGGCTGTGCTATGAAATACACCATGAATTATGTTTCATGAGTTTATGGTGTTTATGTGAGATAGTTTTGATTCAATTTTCCTCGTATGGCCATTGTTTCTCAATCAATCAATCATTTATCCAGAATCGCTATATCCTGACTATACAACAAGTGGTACACCGAAAGGGCTGGGAGAAACACTGTTTAGCAACAGGGATGGGAGGGTCGAATGTCGAAAGTAGATATTTGATCGATAGTCGTTCGATATCCTTTCCATAATCCATTAGATTTAGATACCATTATAGATGATAGTGGAGCTCCGGGTGTTCCTTTCCTTCCATTATAGTCCACAAATAGTAACTCCGCGGGCTAGGAAGACAGCGTTCTCGATGAGCTATTTCCCGCCTTGCTCAAGGGTACTGGGGGAAGATCATTTCGACCCGACCGCGCGATGCGAGAGAGGAAGAAATAACAATAATCCATTGTTTCTGAGTTGTAGTAATGCAATGTAGAGTGTGATGTCAGGTATGGCGATCGGTGTGTGTCGCGTGAGCAACGGAGTGGACATGGCGCGGGTATTCGGGAAGGGATGGCCAAAGAGACTGCACGCAGATGCGGAGGTGGGCAGGGGAGGGGAAAGAGAGAGAGAGAGAGAGAGAGAGAGAGAGAGAGAGAGAGAGGGCGAGGGAGTGTGTGTGTGAGAATATTACCTTCCTTCTTCAGTGCGAGAAGTCTATTCTGTCTGTGCTGCACGATCGCACGCTCACCCCGCCGGAAAAGTGGGTTGGATTTTTTTAAAAGTATTTATGAAACAGATGCCGCACGAAGAAGACGAATTACACAATATGTATGATCAGTCATTAGTGTGTGATTTGAAACTTAATGTTGGGGGGTTGAAGTCATTTTTTTTTTGAAGACATTGCAATGAACAATCAATAATTTATCCAGAATCGCTATATCCTGACTACAATTATTTCTTCCTCTCTCGCATTGCAACTGTGCAACTATATCTCTTGGAATACGTTGCTGATTGCAGGGCGGAGAAGGTGCTGCTCTCGCTCGGCTGCTCGGCGTGGCAGGTGCAGCTCGCGCCGCCCGCCATCGGACTACTGCTGGGGGACATACTCAAGAGGTGCGAGGGAGAGAGAGAGAGAGAGAGAGAGAGAGAGAGAGAGAGAGAGAGAGAGAGAGAGGAGATTGCGATGGTCCCTTTCCAGGCAGTCCAGCCCCAGCTCTCTGGTGCGCCCCGAATCCAAGCACAACGCAGCACTATTGTCAGTTGTTTTGTTATGTTGATTTTTACCAATTCTCCTGTGCACGCATTAGCTTAAATGTATACTATTAAAGTTTGATGTAATGGTGAAACATAGAATTCATAATCGAGCATAGTCAGTTGTTGTTGTTGTTGTTGTTGTTGTAATAAGCTCACGATGCGTAACACTTACTAAACACGTGACAGTGTGTTTGTGTTGCAGTGAGGTGCCGTCAGTGGCGGACCGCAGCCGCGTGCACCTCGTTCGATGGAGGAGGGACGTGCGGTGTGCCAACGCGGCCAGTCTACTCGACGCCACACGACCCGTATATGTGCCTGCCAAGAGTGGAGGCAGCGAGGCGGAGATTAGGGATGCACAGGTCAGACAACGTTGCAGACATGGGTTACACGATATTTCGATCGTAGTAACGACTAGTGAGTGAGAGAGAAGGAAAACATATCAATTGTTTAAGGTATTGAACTTTTTGATTGGAACATTTTAAAGGAGAACTTCCTTCTGAGTGTGTCGATCCGCACGATGGCGCTGGCGTTCGGACGCGCACTCATGCAGTTCCGGTGAGAGCAGAGAGGGAGTGGGAGAGAGAGAGAGAGGGGGGGAGGGAGGGAGGGAGGGAGAGAGAGAGAGAGAGAGAGAGAGAGAGAGAGAGAGAGAGAGAGAGAGAGAGAGAGGGAGAGAGTCGTCTGCTGTCAGGACATGTATGCCGGCTGCGAACGAAGCCCTGGTTGTGCCTGGGGTGTGCTACGCGGGCCGCCAGCACCCCAACAACATACCCATCGACGTCATGGTCAATGACGTGAGTGCGGGGGGGAGGGTAGGTGAGGTTTTGAGTCGTCGTGTAAACAGTATCGTCATGTTACTGGTGCATTCATGTTTCGAAGATTCGACTTGACGTGACTATGGAATGGCTAGGCAATTTTGAGAACGGTAGTTCGGTATTATATAAGTGTATGTGGAAAACGCAACTCTTTTGAGAAAAGCATGTATCAAGTAGAACGAGGAGTGCTGATGGGGAGTAGTATGGATATCAGTGTGTACACCTATGTCTTCCTTGTCTTCCAGATGTACCGCAGCCAGCGCGAGTGGGCCGAGTTCTACAACGGGGCGGCGGCTGGTCTGCGGGTGTGTGGATCGGATGCCGTGTTCCTCGACGGAGAGTGGCTCGCCATGTGCAATGCCGCATATCAGGTACCCCCTATTACTTGGCATCGTCGCTGTTTCGTTGGTCCTTGATTCCTATCGTCAATATTCCAAAACGGATGTTTAGGGATTTGTATGTTTCACGGTTTTGTTCTTTAAATGGGATGTTGAAGTCGGATAATTAAAGTGATATATCGTTGCTTCGTAATCATGCATTTTGAGAACTCTCCGACGGCGGCTGGTCTGCTGTTGGGTCTGGGACTGAACGGACACATCGTACACCTCAACATGTTCGTCGTCCACGAACTCATCACCGCGCCCGATAGGTGGGAGGGGGGGGGGAGTGAAGAGAGAGAGAAAGAGAGAGAGAGAGAGAGAGAGAGAGAAGAGCCTACTCATTTGTTTCAGCCTGAAGATGCTGGCCATGTCTATACTGCTCGGCTTCTCGATCGCCCAGGCTGGCACCAGAGACCTCCAGGTCAGTGACAGAAACTTCGAAACCACCTCTTTCTACAACAAGCCTCTACTTTGAAATTGTATCTGTTCAGGATTAGTTAGTTCTGCATAGTCGTAGCGTAGGCAGTAGGCATGCTTGAATTTAGATAACGGATAGTTGATATCAACGATACTGGTATGTTCATCATCTCTCTTTGTAAAGAAGTGGCGCATATAAACGCAGATTTGTTCTCTGCAGGTGCACAAGATGCTGGTGCCGCACCTTCCCTTCCTGCTCGGACCCACCCTCCTCGACATCGTCGTCGATCCACTCGTGCAGGTGGGGAGAGAGAGAGAAAGAGAGAGAGAGAGAGGGAGAGAGAGACAAAGAGAGAAGGGATGGGGTTGATTGGATGTGTGCCTTGTGTGTGTTGATGTATATGTTGTGGTTACAGACCGCTGCTCTCTTCTCTATGGGTGTGCTGTTTGCTCAGTCGTGCAATGTCAGCATCATCATGCAGATCATCAATGAGGTGAGCAGGGAGGAAGATTTGAGGATATCAGACTGAGCACTGTTGTACCACGTGTGTTGTAGATGTGTCGCGACCCGTGCGCGGAGACTGAGCCGGCGGCCGACCGATACGCATACACACTCAGCGCCGGATTCGCCATCGGACTCATCGCACTCGGAAAGGTAGAGAAGGAGAGGGAGGATGAAAGGGGAGAGAGATGTTGTTTGAGGGCGACGTTCTGTGTACGTCTGACGTGCCGTTCGAGCGCAAGGCCCCCCAGCTCTCTCACCGACTCGTCGTCATGATGAATGGAGGACCCACCGTCAGTGTTTTTTGAACAGCATTTTATTCAAAGTTTGTTATGTTTCACAGTTCATTGGTTTTCGTAACATCCGGACAAGAGCTCAATTGTTTTAGTAGGAGTTCTCTCTATGTTTATCAATGCTCTATTTTATCATGCGAAGCGTAATTTTCGCGAAAGTTACTGATTTTTCAGATTGAACGGAAGTTGTTAGTAATAACCACTTTATTGTAATGCGTATGTCGTTGCGGTTGCAGGCTCAGTGTGTGACGTCGTCTATGGCTCCTTCGAGTGTGGACATGGACGTCTCGTCTGTGGCCGCCCCCACCGCCACCTCCCCTCTCCCACCCAACAAGAGCACCCATGTCTACCATGGACCCAACGCCAACCCCCATCTCACCAGCCATCCAGCAGCCATCGCACTCGGTCGGTCGAAGATGATTCCCCCAAACCGAAACATGCTCGAATATTTTCAAATTCAAAAATTTTCAAAATGATTTTAAACATAATAGTTGTGTTTCAGGTCTGATGTATCTGAAGACTAACAACGCTGCTATGGCGGCCGAGCTCTCGCTGCCGGACACGATCCCTCTACTCGAACAGGTAGACAGACAGACAGACATCGACTAGCAACTATTAAACAACATGATTACATCATCATGATTTACATCACGATTGTAAACTGTGAAAAGAATGAATCAAACCACATTTTAAAGATGTATTACACATGCGACCCTATCAGATAGTTTATCGTCATTTTCGCTCCCGCTACACTGTTTAATACCATTCACAATGAGTTGTAACGTTCAATTGAAACCAAGAGTTTAAGAGTCGATTAAGTGTTAAGAGTGTAACTGTTCTAGTAGTGGCTTGCCTCTGGCTGTCTAGCTCTTTTCCTTGGAGTGGCTGACGTTCTTGCGTCGTTTCTTGACGGAGAACGAGACGTCGGGTCCGGGGGCCGGCGGGGGCGGCGGGGGCGGGGCGGCGGCCGAGGAGTTGTTGGAGGGCTGCTGCGTGTCGGTGGACGCCTGCTGCCGCTCCCTGTCCCTCTTGCTCTTCCTCTTGCGACGCGACCGCCCCGAGTGGTTGTTCGAGTTGGGAGGAGGCATCGGGATGCACAGACCCTTGTTGGTGCGCACGTACGGGGTGATCTGGAGAGGAGATGGAGGGGAGAGGGAGGAGAGGAGAGGAGACACTCACCTTGGCCGAGAAGGGCTTCTGCTCGTACAGCTGGTCGTTCATGTACAGCACCTCTTCCGTCGGCTCTGTGATCTTGGCCCCCGTTGGTTCTTGCACCACCTACAAGGTATACGGTAGCTGACAGTACTTTCTACTGCGCTCTGTACCGTCTTGTCGACAGGCAGATGTGTTCCGAGCATGGAGATGACAGTGTTGGAGGCGAGCATCTCGCGAGTGAAGCCTAGATATACTGTAGGAAGGTTAGCCATACGGTAGCTCACATGTTTTGTCGAACGACTCGAGAACTTCCATCTCTTCGTACGTGTCCTTTCGGCGGCGCAGTCTGAATAAGGAGTTTGCCTTCTCGCACTCTCCCCCTTCCCTCAGTATCCCTCTCCTCAGTCTCTACTTCTCTCTCCCTCGTTCCCATCCATTTCCCTTCTTCCTGCTCACATGTTATCTGGCATCTCCTTGATCTCGCTGCCTCCGTCGAGTATGTCAGTGAGTGTCTTGGATGCGGGTGGGATCTGCGCGTCGGTCGATGTGTCGTTGACTGAGTGATCCACCCAGAACGGCTTGCCACTGTCCACGAAAAAGAGACAGCCGTTGTTGTTCTTGTTCTTGACCAGCTCGCACGAAGGCGTCATCCATTCAGGGATCACTATGTCGCCGTAGCTGCAAAGATGAACATGGACGCTTGGCTGACAGATGAGGGACTGACATGTTGTTTGCCTCGTCGTCTGCGCCGCCGGGCGGGTGCTCCTCCTCCTTGGTGGCCGCCTTCTCGGGCTTCTTGTCTTTCTTCTTGAGGCGCGACTTGATCTGTATCTTCTCGATCTCCTGCTTGACCTGCTTCCTGTCCCTCTTGTTCATGCCGCACCACGCGTCGTCCTCCTTGTGCTCCCCCTCCCCCTTCTTCTCCTTCCCCTCGCCCCTGTGTCCCGTGTTCCTCTGCGAGCCGCCGCCCTTGCGCTGCCGAGCCGACTTCTTCTTGCGAGACGATGGCTGAGTGGATGGAGGTTAGAGGAAGGGGAGAGGGAGGACCCACATCAACCGGCATGGTTGGTTGTGCTGTGGCCGCCGCGCGCGGCTGCTTCGACAAGAAAGAATGGCAAGAGGGTGGTGCGATGTGTGGCGTGATACTCTCAATAGACGTCTGGTCCGGCCGTCTGGCTATTCTAATTGATTGAAATATACTCATAATATGTTTGTTCAGAATCAGAAATCGCATCCAAAATGTTATCGAGAGAGATTTTCAGTGGCGCCACCTTGTGGTACTTGTCGAGAGTGATAGATTGGGATGGGCCCGTGTTGCAGATCCGTCCGGACGTGATGTGTGTGCGTGTGCTGGCTCGCTCTCTCATCATGTGGGACAGTGTGGGGTGCACTCCGGAGTGGATCGAGAAACAGGTGAGATGGAAGACGAAGGGATTATGTAATTAGCGGTGAATTTCGAGGTGATTGTAGTTGAGACTTTGAAACGTGTTTGGAATTTCGTTCTGGAAAGCTTAACGAATCGTGTCATTTGTGGATGGATTGAATTCTAGTTTTGCATTGTAACCTGCGTGTTCAGATCCCTACGTGTGTGCTCACGTTCACTCATGCAGTGTTCAAGCTGGGCGACTCGGAGACGACCACCACTACCAAGGAGTACATGGAGTGGGAGAAGATCGTCGACCTCGAGACGGTCGCCCAGGTAGGCAGAAGAGGAGAGGGGAGAGAGAAGATGAAGAGAGAGAGAGAGAGAGACCGGAGATATGTGTTGCAGACGTACGTGTACTGTGTTGCGGGTGCGTGTCTGTCTATCGGCCTCAAGTGGGCATCCACCGGAAACGACCAGGCATTCGACGCGGTGGTGAGTGGGATTGCTAAAATACATGTCTCGAACGTGAAATAGCTAAGTTGGTCGTTTTCAGTGGCGCCACCTGCTGGTGCTGTGTGCAGACCCGCATCGTCCGTACCGCTTCCGTCAGCTGTGCGACAAGGCTGGGGCAGCGGCCGTCGCCCTGGCCAGGGACACGGTACTCTCGTCACTCGCTATGGTAGGACGGACAGGGGAGGGGAGATGGGTGTTCTCTCTTTCTCTCTCTCTTTCTCTCTCTCTCTCTCTCTCTCTCTCTCTCTCTCTCTCTCGGTCTCTCTCGCTCTCGCTCTTGCTCTATTGTATGGAAATAGTGAAGGAAGAAAAATAGTTCAATATTTAATGTGTTGTAGTGTGCCTGTGCTTTGTTCAAAATGTATGTATTGTATTTGTACGGCACACTAGGGGATCTAGCGAATAGATCGGCCATCATTGTGAACAACTTCTACCGTAGATCATGTGCGGGACGGGTCGTCTGGACGTGATGCGAGTGGCTCGTCTGCTGCGTGCCAATGAGGAGGTGGGGGCGGGGCTAGGAGAGGCGGGGCTGTGGGGGCTGATGGAATGAGAGAGCACTGATCGATGTGCAGATGCACCTGTGGGGCAAGCAGTTCTACGCGCACTCTCAGCAGGCCGCTGCCCATTCCGCCATCGGACTCCTATTCATGGGAGACGCAAGGTGAGTCATGGTTCGAATGCTGGGTTGTACTAGTGCTACTAATTGTGATAACTCATCATGACGTTATCCGTATTCATTTGTACTGCGTCTAAGTCTTGTGCTTGAGGTACGGTCTGAAGCGGGACGCGCTGTCTCTCGCTTGCCTCGTTGTCGCCTTCTACCCACTCACCTGCAGGGGCATCGACGACAATCGGTCAGTTCACTCACGGCTTCTCTTTTTTTGTGATTCTGCAACAATCAACGTCGCATGCATGTAGTGGAATACAAAAATGCTAAAATCGGCATTTGCTGGAATGAATTATTAGTGGGCCATGTGTACACGGGGCGTGGGAGCATAGTTTTACTGTCATAGTGAGTACACGTGTTGGTTGCAGCCAGCTGCTGCAGCCTCTCCGTCTGTTGTGGGCGCGGGCGTGCGAGCCCCGTCTGCTGTGTGCCATCGATGAGGCGACCGGAGAGGAGATACGCGCAGACGTCATCGTAGAGTATCTGGTGAGTACAGGATGAACGCATTTTTTGTATACATCTTTAATAATGTGTGATTTCTACTTATGAACACTACTAATTGACTTATCAAAAGATTATCTGCTCACGATTTCTCGGTAAGCGTATTTTTCATGATCAGAAAAACAAAACGTATTCCCTACATCGATTCGGCTTTGTATTTCGATTGTGATGTGCTGCTGCAGGACGACCGCACGTTGTCGACGTCTGTGACGGGGCCGACCCTGCTCCGCTCCCCCTGCTGTCTGCCCCCACTGGACATAGTGAAGAAGGTGACCGTGCGGGACACACGCTACGAGACCATCACGTGGGAGATGAGGTGAGGCGGCACGGAAAAGAGTTGGCCATGTATTTGTATACAGTTTGTTGGACGAGTTTTAAGAAAACGCTATTGATCACATTCCGTGCGTCTTATGTTTCGATAGAAACTCAGTTATCGATTGTTGCAGTGAGCGTGGGAAGATGGAAGAGCTGCAGGCGATTCTCACTCGACAGCATGGAAGGATGCAGATGCGGGCGATGAGAGGGCGAGTGGGGTAGAGAGAGAGAGAGAGAGAGAGAGAGAGAGAGAGAGAGAGAGAGAGAGATTCTTGTTTCTTCTCAGGGAGGAGCACGTGTCGACGACCCGCATGGCCGACTACGAGCAGGATCTGATGCGGACGGATAGGAGGGATGAGATGCTGGTGAGTGGAATGTTATGATGTGTAGTGTGTGTCTTGTATGAATTAGAAATGAGTCCATAAAGAGATTTGTTTTGAGGACCATCACGTGGATGTTCTGTCGTCCCTGACTGCCGACCTGGATCTCACGCACGGAAGGAAAGAGGTAGTCGAGAATGGTGAGTGGGATGGACATACAGATTGTGGATGCGGTGGATATGCATACATGTCAACCATACGCAGCTGTGTACTATGGAATAGTTCAGTTTGGTGTGAAACGTATTCTAACGATATCAACTTTATTATATTGCCATGTGCAGGTCTGTCGTCGGAAAGCGAGGAGTGGATGAATGGAATGGACCGACATTCGAGTGCACAGTACCTGGATGTGCTTATCAAGGTGGGGCGGGACTTGAAGGGGCGGGGTCTATTCATCCACTTCAGGGTGTGACTCGATCGTCGGATGAGTGTGCGAGTGGACTGCGAGACGCACATCTCACTGGACTTCTCGCTGCGACGGTGAGAGAGAGGGAGAGAGAGAGAGAGAGAGAGCCGGACTGTGGTTGTTTGAGCGTCCGTGTGCGGTGAGTGCGGAGGTGTGCGGTCGTCTGGACTCGCTCTCTCATATCATGGCGGATGCTGGTGAGTAGACAGAGGGAGAGGGAAGGGACAAGTGTTGAATGGACATTTAGATTATTAAGACACATTTTTTAGACACAATACCATTAACCGAACGAAATTTATTCACATCTTCCTAGTCTAGTGTTTGTAAGTGATAAGCGGGGGTTGTGTAAGACTGGGTAGTGCGATTGTGACTGACATGGATAATATTGATATCAACTGCTGTATCTCTCTTTTCTCTCTTCTCCTCTCCTCTCTATGACTCCTTCATCTCTGACTGTGGCGGGCCGGGCGGCGTCTCCTTGGGGGCCAGCAGACGGAACACGGCCTCGAAGTCGGGACGCTCGTCCGGCTTCTGGAAGGATGGCATAGGACTGACGTGGGAGAGGAAGGAAGACTCGCCTGTGTGAAGCACAGTTCCATGGCGGCCCAGGCGAGCGGCGGACTGCCTGGCGGGGGCTCCATCGGACTCTTTCCCGACAGGATCTGAGTGAGAGGAAGTGACACCGATGCGAATCGCATGCGTACCTTCTCCCTCGCCTGCTTGTTGGTCTCCCCGGGAAACGGATCCGTCTTGCACTTGACGAGGATCTCCCAGATGAGCACTCCGAAGCTCCACACGTCAGTCTTCTTGGAGAAAATGCCCTGAACAAGATGTAAGATACCAGGCCGTCCCCCTCTTTTCGTACATCTTTGAGCGTCTCCGGTGCGAGCCACTTGATTGGCATCTTGTTGAGCTTTTCCAGTTTGATTTCGGGAGTATCGGCTAGTGAGAGACCAAAGTCGGATATCTTGACGTCGTATCGCGGCGCGGGTCCGAGGAGACAGTTGCGGGCTGCGAGGTCACGGTGGATGATCTGAATGCATGGAGATGACGAGAAGAGACGGGAGGGAGGGAGGGAGGGAGGAGGAGAACCTGTCGGGCAGAGAGATAGCACATTCCCCTGCACGCATCCTTGCACAGCTCGAGAATCTTGGCCTTCTCAATGTCCGGGTTCTTCTGCAGGTAGTCCTGAATACAAGACGTCGTTATCTATTTCCTAGTGAGCTCCGCCCACCTTGAGCCCGCCCCCTTTGGCGAGTTCAAGGACGATCATGATGGGCTCCTCCTGTGGAGCTACGCCGTGCATTCGGACAATGTTCGGGTGGTCGAAGCGACGCATCAACTTGGCTTCCTAAAGAGGAATGAGAAAAGTAAAATGAGAATGACAGAGGACGTTACCTTTATGAATTCGTTGAGATGGTTCTTTCCCATGGCTCCTTTCAGCTTCTTGATAGCCACATCGATCTCGTCCGGTCCCTTGCGAAGTGTGCCTATGTATACCTCTCCGAACGCACCGCCTACAAGAGAGCGATAAGGGTACTGTAATCTACAGTATCCTTACTTCCCAGCTTCTTTCCGAGTGTGATGTGTTCGTGCATTAGGTAGTAGTCAGGTCGCTGGATGACGCGAATGAGCAGCGCGTTGGAGGGCGGGATCTAATGGGCGGAGCTTGACTATTTCTATTATGTTGTACCGCACCGGATACTGGTCCTTGATGCAGTCGTCGATGAGTTCGGTGAGTGTGTTGCGGACGAGTGTTTTGAGCTTCCAGGTGTTCTTCTCGAATGAGAGTGGGAAGTGCTTGCACTCTCCCTGCCATCGCACAGAGATGCAGAACGTGTCCTCTTGCGCCACCGTAGTCTTGCGCACGATGAAATCGCCGTCAACCTAAGTTATGAGGTGATGATATTGGACGACATGCAGTTGTGGGTACACAAGTGCACCTTGAGTATCTCCTCGCAGTCGCTGCGCGGCATGAGCCCGTGGTACCAGTCGTTGAGGGACATGTGACGGGTCATCAGGGTCATGAGCAGCTTCTTCTTGTCCTTCTTCTTCCCGTTCCCGCCCGAACCGTCCGACGCCGGAGCTCAAATGGAGAATGACAACTTTTGACGCATCAAAGATTCGTCATTACCCTTGATTGGAGTTGACGAGACCGGCGTCGACTGAGTCGGCGTTTCTTCTACCGTCTGCAGCTTCTGGAAAGGTAGGGTACTGTAGGTGCAGTATGCACAGGGAGGACGAACCGACACGTCTTTGTTTTTCTTGGGTTTCTTGGAGAGGATGCTCTTGCTCTTGGAAACTGCCGAGATGGCGCTCTGTGGTGCGGATCCGCCCTCTTCTTCGACCGTCGCTTCCTGCGCCTTGGTCGCACGACCCTTCCGACCCTGCAGAGGGAACAGGGGTGTGAGGGGGGGAGGGCAATGAGTAGGAGGGAGGGAGGCTACCTTCTTCCCCATGGTTGGTGCGTGGAGGGTGGGGATGGATGGGACACCTCTCGGCTGGCGCGCACGTGTACGAATGGCAAGGCGGGGAAGATGCGAGGAGAATGGACTCGACTGGCTAGACGGGGGTACGCTGATCAGGGCATTAGTGCCAATTGCTATTCCACACGTTGAAAGAAGCAAACGAGAAACGCGCATTGAGCATCAATGCAAAGAGTATGTTTTCAGTGTCGTCCAGTGAGATGGACAGTGTCATGTGTGGGGAGTGCGTGTCTGCCGCGGGCTCCTCCGTGTCCGCCCGCCTGGTGCGTGCGAGTCGAGTCAGTGGAGGGACAGAGGAGGAGACTGTCGCCCGACTCCGCATCCGATCCTGCGAAGATCAGATACTGTAGACGGTGTACAGTAGTTTACCCCCTATCGACATTATTGCTACCATTTGTGTTCCGTTTTTGTACTCTTTCTTTTGTGTTCTATTTTATCTGCGCATTCTTTTTTTCCCTTTTTACAGTTCATTTCTCCCGTTGATCGATCTTTCTCGGATCTCTTTCTCATTTCGTTTTTCGTGAATCAGTGCATCCCGTGTGTTTTATTGCATGAAACGTGTCCTTTGCAGTGTTGGCTCACTTTGTTTCGGTGTTTTGATTTTGTAACTTGAATGGTTTGTAATAAATGTTTTGGTTTTACTCTAGTAGAATTGATATCCCGGTGACGTAATGTAGTGATTGGTTGCCTGCCAGTGCATGTTATCTTTTTCGGTGGCTCTTTTATAGTTGGTGGGAGCCGGGCGTTCAGAGAACACACAAAACCCACGAATATGGGCAGACGAGAGTGTTTCCGATCACCGATTTTTATCGCGCCATTTTCCGTTGCACTGGGCAATGTTCGGTGAACGTTGATCGACTGTTTCGTCAGTTGCATCATAGATTGTTTGTATTCCTGGATTCGCCTGGAATTGTTATCGATTCGCACGTTGCGATTGTATCTGTCTGTCGCAGGACGTTTGTGGTGCATTGTATAAACAGAGTATCCGGTGTTGCCCTTATGTGTGGTCAGTCTTTTCGAAACACCGCTGTTTTGTTTCGTGTTAGGTTTCGAAGATGCCTGACCACCCGATGCATCCTTGCAGAGTGTTTCTATCGCGCCGACTCGTCGCCATGTCGACCAATTCATTCCTGGTCGCCTATGGATCACACACAGGACAGGGTGAGTCGTTCGGTCGCCGTGTTGTTGTTGTTGTTGTTGTTGTTGTTGTTGTTGTTGTTGTTGTTGTTGTTTGAGAAGGAATCTTGTGTTTATGGTCATAACTGTATGAGTATTACGAATTACGAATCAGGTTTATAATTACGATAACTAATAACTATGTAATTATGTAATTTTTAGCCGAATCTATCGCGCGGCAGATAGTGGAACGAAGTGAACTGATAGGACTCGCTCCGAGATTGTTCTGTCTGGAGGAGAGCGAGAAGGAGGTGGGGAGGGAAGGAGAGGGAGGGGAGGGGGAGAAAGAGAGGGAGAGAGAGAGGGAGAGAGAGAGAGGAGAGATGGTTTGTAGTTTCATCTGGAGAAGGAGCCTCTGGCAGTGATAGTCATCTCATCGACTGGAGATGGAGACCCGCCCGAGAACGCGGCACGGTACGCTTCTATAGTCAGAATGAGCGAGTTAGCTATTGGATATGCGCCCAGCAGACCTGGCTCTCTCTTTACTAGTATTCTCTCTCTCTCTCTCTCTCTCTCTCTCTCTCTCTCTGCGCCTACTGTGGGAAGAAAGAGAGAGGCGGGGCGCACTGTCTGAACTTTGAGTTTACCCACACGGACTATTGTAAGAATGTTTTTTTTTAGTTTCGTGCGCCGCATCTCTCGGAAGTCACTGGCGGAGAATCACTTGGAGGCACTCTCGTATGCACTGCTCGGACTGGGAGACAGCAACTACTCCACCTACCAGGGAGTGCCCATCAAGGTATGGAGAGAGGAGAGACAAGGGGGATGAGAGGGAGAGAGTGAGAGGGGAATGAAAATAATGAGAGAGGGGGAGAGAGAGGCGGAGGAGGAGGAGGGGGAGAAGGAGAAGGCGGAGGAGGAGGAGGCTATTGTAGGTAGACCAGTCGCTGCGCGCCCTCGGAGCGACTCCGATCCTGGAGCGCGGGGCTGCGGACGACCAAGTGGGGTGAATGAATTGCCTGACAATTGTGATTTGTTCTTTCTTGTGGTTTTTTTGTGAAGACTTGTGATTTGTGAATTGTGAAAACTGAAATTGAGTGTGAGTTCTTTTGTGTATGTCCCTCTTCCAGTCTGGAACTGGTGGTCGAGCCGTGGCTCGACAAGCTGTTCGCCAAACTCGCCGAGGTAGGGCTGTTCTTGTTCTTGTTTTGTTTTACGCGTTCTATCTAGATGTTCTCTCTTCCGGCTGATGCTCTGGCCAAGTTGGAGTCGAGTCGTGTTTCGATCGCACCGAAGAAGGAGGAGGAGAAGGAGAAGGTGGAAGAGAAGGTAGGTGGCATAGGTTGTTGTGAGTTATATGAATTTTACTATCTCAATCAATCAATCAATCAATCGTTTATCCGAAATCGTTATATCTGAATATGACAACACAATCATAATGATATGAAGCATACAGTAGTGCCTATGATACTAGATACATAGGCTAACGCCGGGAAAAGACAGGTAGGTTGACGGTTAGTAGTGAGAAGACGATACTTGATCGATAATCATTCCTGGACCATTAGAGTAGTTCTTGACGTGTAGAGCTTCGGAGTTTCCTTTGTTTCCATGCCAATAATGTAGTATCTCCTCGCGCCATAGCTGCTTCAACATGAAGGTACTTCCCTCCGCCTCACTGGTTACTCGGGAAGGATTCTTGTCGATGACCGAACATTCGGCGGCGGTGGGGCAAAATGAGGACCCGACCGCACACCGTGGGGAAAAGAAGAAGGAAAGAATACTATCTGTGAATCACTATCATCATTATTATAAAGTAAATAGAGCCTGTGGATATTGTTCAGCTGGGTGCGCGCGCACTGAGAAAATGCACGGGAAGGGGCGGAGTGTCGGGTGAGTGAGAGAATGCGAGCACGTGCCGTGTGTTGTGACGAAATAGCCTGATGAGTCAGTGTGATGCAACTGCAACGCACACGCGTATTTTTTCTTTCACAATTTCTTAGTCACTTTTAGTATGCAGTTCTTAGTTGATAGTTGATCGTGCGAATAGTTTTCTTTGTTGTAGATGGACGATTCGCAATCCGTCTCCGACGGCGACTCGCCGGCCGTCGATGCATTCATCCAGCAGTATGCCTATCCTCTAGGAGACTCCATCAAGAAAGGTCAATGTGTTTCAGAGAAAGGAACCTATACACGGATTAAATTATTGCGCCACGAATGGCGATGTAGAAATTGGGGGAATGTTATTTTGTGTGGAACTAAATGTTCCATGTTTCATTGTGCGTATTGTAGGCTCGGCAGCTCTGTCGGCGGACGCTGCCCTTCGTGTACCGGTCGCTCCGCAGCCATTCCTTCTCACCGCCGTATCACACAAGAAACCACTCCTAGAAGACTTGCAACACTTGTGGCAGAACGGAGCCAAGATGGTGCGTGGATTTAGGTATAGGTGACTTGAATGTTCTCATATGCCTCATTATATTATGCGGTATTATGATGGTCTCCGTGCAGGTGGGTGTTGCCTCGGCTCCCCTGTCGGCGACTGTGGTGGGCACGGCGCTGCTCACATCGGGAGCGGCGAGGAAGCCGAAGAGGGAGCTGGTGATCGAGATGGGGGAGGAGGGCGGCAAGGTGGGGGAAGGGAGGGGGGAGGAGAGGAACGAGACATTCAGATAGACTACCTCCCGGGAGACGCCTTCTATTTCATATCGCCCAATCCCAAGCACGAGGTCGACTACTTCCTGCATAGGTGAGCTTTCAACGTACACAGGTTATGAATTGCTTGTTTGTTTTGTTTGTGTTAGATCTGAGTTTTTTGTTCTCGCTGATGAAATGGAATAAAACTGACAGAAAACAGAATGTAAATAAATTTGGCCGACGATAAATGATGTTTTCAGGATGGGTCTCCTGATGCTTGCCGATCAGGAGCTGGACGTGAGCGTCGACCCCAAGTCGCCGAAGGTGCCTTGTTGTTGTTGTTGTTGTTGTTGTTGTTGTTGTTGTTGTTGTTGTTGTTGTTGTTGTTGTGTGATTCCCTTGTCCATTCCAGTTGAACGCCTCGCTTCCCGCCTGGGTACCCGCCCGCTCCTCTCTCCGCCATATCTTCACCCACTGCCTCGATATCAGGAGGGCGCCCGGCAGGGTCAGTCTTTCAATTCTTTTTCGAAATTATTGGATTTGAATAACCAATTAATCGTATTGGTGAAGTTTTCCAGTGTGTCAGTGTCTCCGTATATAGTTTGGCGAGATAATGATTTAGCCGATCCTGCGTGTTCTGGCTGACTGTGAGGATGCGAGCGAGGAGGACAAGAGGAGGCTGCTCGAGCTGTGCTCCGCACAAGGTACGCACGGCTACCACTCACTCATCACTCATATTGATACTGATTGATATCAAGTCAAATCAATTCTTTATTCGGAACCGCAAACATGACATGATTATGACACTTACAAAACGAAATCATTCATATGTGATTTTGCTTGATACGAATTGCGCGCAGGCATGGCTGATTTCACGAAGCACGTGCGGCAGGCGGCAGTGTCCATGTGCGATGTGCTGGCCGCATTCCCCTCCGTCACACCCAGGGTCGAGAGGATGATCGGTGAGAGGGAGGGGGGAGAGGGAAAGAGAGAGGGAGGAAGTTGGGAGAGAGGGAGAGGTAACAGGGACGTGTCGTGCTTGCAGAGCTGCTGCCCCGCCTCATTCCCCGTCCCTACTCTGTCGCCAGTGCCCCCGCCTTCTCCGCCAACCGCGTCCGATTCGTGTACTCACTGCTCAGCTTTGATGTCACGGTGAGCGCTACTTTCACAAGATGTGTTTGTATATTGTATTTGTGAACAAGGAATGAAGGGTGGTGTTTTGAGGAGGGTCGTCGGTACGCGCGCGGCGGTCTCTGCTCCGAGTGGCTCAAGGACCTGCGAGTGGGAGATGAGGTGCGCATCTCTCTCTCTTCTCTCTCATTGATTGATTGACTATCCCCCCTCCCTTGCAGGTGCGTGTCATGTTGAAGGAGCCTGCCCGTTTCCGCCTGCCCCCGGCTCCTCTGCCTCCCTCTGCCGCAGCCTCCCTCCCCCTCCTCATGATCGGACCCGGCACCGGAGTCGCCGTATTCCTCGCCATGTGCCAGCACATTCTGTAAGGGTTACTGTACTTTCTAGGGTTACTAGGGTTTATGTAGTGTATGTTGTCACTTTACAGAAACGAGAAGCTGTCTCATCCCGAGAACTTCAAGCAGGTCGAGAGGGTGCTGTACTTTGGATGCAGGAACAAGGACAAGGATTACATCTACAGGTACGGTAATTGTCGTAGATTCAAAAATATCCTCAAAAAATATCTCTTTCTGTCCATTCATAAAAGTTTCGTTAAGTAAGAAGATGTCATAGATGAACGGATGAAACGTAAATGAACACTTTTTTTGAATTTTGCAACTTTTAGGCGCGAGTTGGAGTCGTATGTGCGAGAGGGAGTGCTGAGTGATGTGGTTGTGGCAGAGAGTGAGGGAGGAGAGGAGAAGAGATACGTGCAGCATGAGATGGAACGAAGGGCCGACCAGGTGAGCAACTCGTTGTTGTTGTTTTGTAATGCTCTCTTTCTCTCAGGTGTGCGCATTGCTGTCTCAGCCCGAGTCTAGAGTGTTTGTGTGTGGAGACGCGAAGGGAATGAGCAAGGATGTGTGGGCTGCGATGCACTCCATCATCCAGAAGGGAATGGGTGAGTGGAGAGAGAAGCAGGGAAAGAGAGAGAGAGAGAGAGAGAGAGAGAGAGAGAGAGATGATAGGAGGGATAGAGAGAGGAGGAGAGAGAAGGGAGAGAGAGAGTCATTGCAGGCCTGTCGGAGGCTGACGCAAAGGCCTACATGCTCAATCTGAAGAAGATGGATAGGTACATTGAGGATGTGTGGTCATAGGAGAGTAGCAGAGAAGTGCCTGATTATTGTTGTGATCGTGAAATCATCATGCTGATGTTTTGTGAGATTTTATGAACAAATACACTTTTTGTAAGAATGCTAGACTAATTAGTAAGTGATTGCGGTTAGAATAATATACCTACACTTTAGATTTCGATAGCAGCGCAACCCAACTTTCCGCAACTCCTTATACAACTCCTAATTTCTTATACGGTGTTCCATTGTGACCGTATTACGTTAACGTTCCTCACATGACTGATTCTATTACTGTATAGTATGTGTAGAGAGATGTGTAGAGAAAGAAAGAAGAGCCAAATTTGGTGCGTAGACCTCGATTAGGCGACACCTGTTGTTAAACAACTGTAGTAACAAGTAACTACCACTAACTGCTCCGCGACATCATTCCCCTTCTCTCTTCCTCAGTAAAACGCGACGCAATATGGAACATTGTTTATTATGCTTTGAGGTTTCAAGGTTTGAGGTTCTAATTAAGGTTTTCAGAAAGTTGATGGTGAAAAATGGGATTCTTCGGTTCGTCCTAGATTCGGCTGCAGACAAGGCTGAAAGACAGAGAGAGACATCCTTGGCTCGGCAACAGAGTCTAAGGGAGAAAGAGAGAGGGAGAGAGAGAGAGAGTGGGTGGATAGAATAGGAAAGAGAATCTTCGGTAGACATCCTTGGCTCGGCAGCAGAGTCTGAAAGACAGAGAGAGAGTGGATAGGATAGGAAAGAGAATATTCGGTAGAAGTCCTTGGCTCGGCAGCAGAGTCTAAATGAGAGAGAGAGAGATGGGGGGTGGATAGAATAGAAAAGATAATCCTCGGTAGACATCCTTGGCTCGGCAACAGAGAGAAAGAGAGAGGGTGGATAGGATAGGAAAGAGAATCCTCGGTAGACATCCTTGGCTCGGCAGCAGAGTCTGAAAGACAGAGAGAGAGTGGATAGGATAGGAAAGAGAATATTCGGTAGAAGTCCTTGGCTCGGCAGCAGAGTCTAAATGAGAGAGAGAGAGATGGGGGGTGGATAGAATAGAAAAGATAATCCTCGGTAGACATCCTTGGCTCGGCAACAGAGAGAAAGAGAGAGGGTGGATAGGATAGGAAAGAGAATCCTCGGTAGACATCCTTGGCTCGGCAGCAGAGTCTGAAGAGAGAGAGAGAGAGATGGGGGGTGGATAGAATAGAAAAGATAATCCTCGGTAGACATCCTTGGCTCGGCAACAGAGAGAAAGAGAGAGGGTGGATAGGATAGGAAAGAGAATCCTCGGTAGACATCCTTGGCTCGGCAACAGAGTCTAAGAGAGAGAGAGAGAGAGAGAGAGATAGGGAGGATAGGATAAGAAGGAGCATCCTCGGTAGACATCCTTGGCTCGGAAGCAGAGTCTGGAGAGAGAGAGAGAGAGAGAGAGAGAGAGAGAGAGAGAGAGAGAGTGGATAGGATAGGAAAGAGAATCCTCGGTAGACGTCCTTGGCTCGGCAGCAGAGTCTGAAAGACAGAGAGAGATAGAGAGGATAGGATAGGAAGGAGAATCCTCGGCAGACATCCTTAGCTCGGCAGCAGAGTCTAAATGAGAGAGAGAGAGAGAGATAGGGAGGATAGGATAGGAAGGAGCATCCTCGGTAGACGTCCTTGGCTCGGCAGCAGAGTCTAAATGAGAGAGATAGGGAGGATAGGATAAGAAGGAGCATCCTCGGTAGACGTCCTTGGCTCGGCAGCAGAGTCTAAATGAGAGAGAGAGAGAGAGAGAGAGAGAGAGAGAGAGAGAGAGAGAGAGAGAGAGAGTGGATAGGAAAGAGAATGTTCGGTAGACGTCCTTGGCTCGGCAGCAGAGTCTAAATGAGAGAGAGAGAGAGAGATAGGGAGGATAGGAAAGGAAAGAGAATGTTCGGTAGACGTCCTTGGCTCGGCAGCAGAGTCTAAATGAGAGAGAGAGAGAGAGAGAGAGAGAGAGAGAGTGGATAGGAAAGAGAATGTTCGGTAGACATCCTTGGCTCGGCAGCAGAGTCTGAAAGACAGAGGGAGAGAGAGACAGAGGGAGAGGGAGAGAGAAAGAGAGAAAGAAAGAGAGAGAAGAGAGAGGGGGAGCAGAATCCTCGGTCGGCGTCTTTGGCTCGATAAGGCTAAAAGCGAGAGAAGATAGGAAGGAGAATCTTCGGTAGACATCCTTAGCTAGGCTGCAAAAAAAGTTGATAGAATGAGATAGAGATAGAATGAAGAAGCCTCTGTGTGAGAGAGAGGGGGGAAGCAGAACCCTCGGTAGACGTTCTTGGCTCAGCGGCAGATGATGGCTGAAGATGGAGACACGACCGGACGGAATCGATGCCTCCGTTGATCATACTATCGGACTAATTAGGAAAAAAGAGACACATGGAAAGGAGAGATACGAAGAGGAACGCAGCTGAGTGAGTTCAAGGAAGAGTGCGAAGACGAGTCCCAAACGGTGTGCCCAAACCAAAAAGTGCCCGAACGGATTCCGCGAGATACTGCTACCGAGCTGAAGTACTTTTCATTCATTCACTAGTTGATTGTAACCTAGTTAAATTGCAATTTTAAAATTAATTTAAACGTTTGAATTTAGTTATAAATATAAATATTACCTGTCGTACTTGATGTTGTAAGCTCCTCCTCCTTTCTTGAATCGGCCGGCGCTTCGTCTTTGTCGAAAGAGCAAGAGGCGGGTGAGGGGGCTGCTGTCAAGCCTGAATGGAACACTAGTAGATCATAAACGAAGAGTGGGATAGGAGTAGAGGGAGAGAGACCTGGCACAGCGACTCCGCCGAGGGATTTCGAGATTCCGCCGCCGGACGGCGATTCAATCTGGATCTTGAGCGCGTCTGTCTGTCTGTCTCTCTCTCTCTGTTTGTCTCTCTGTCTGTCTCTCTCTGTCTGTCTCTCTCTCTCTGTCTCTCTCTCTCTGTGTCTGTGTGTCTCTCTCTCTCTCATTCAGACTCTGCTGCCGAGCCAAGGACTTCGACCGAGGATGCTTCTACCTTGTCCCTCATCTTTCCATCGGGCGCCATGAGCAGCGAGATGTTGCTCTGCAAACGAGGGAATACTGTAATACCGTATGCTACCGTATACCTTCTCGGTGGCTTCCTCTTCGGTAGACGTCCTTAGCTAGGAGACCTGGCTGGAATCAATGGCTACTTAATCAATCAATCAGTCGATAGACGCACCCCTCGGTTGTCTATCGGCTGTAGCATGATGCGCGCGGGGCCCTGAACGAATACGGTATTTTGGCCGTCTGCTTACGCACGCGGATCAGCTTCGTCCAGCACCTGAAGAGGTGCGATGAGAGAGGGGGGAATGCTTGATGAGCACATCCGAAGGAGAAAGCGGCCAAGTCAGTGACCTCATAGAGGTAGCTCACCCCAAAATCGCCAGCTTCTTTTTCTCTCTCTCTCTCTTTCGCCGTATGTCTCACCATATCTATGACGTCATCACAGTGATAACTTCACATCCCGCTCACTTGTCCACTTGGCGCAGCTTTTTGAACGCGCGCCTGCCCTGGATGTGCTCCGCCATGCCGGCAATGTACGAGGGGTACATCTCCTCCATCTAAGATATAGAGAGATATAGAGGACAGTGAGAGAGAGAGAGGAGAGAGGGAGAGACCTTACCTTGTCATCGCCGAGTCTGATCACCTCGCACGCGGACGTTGGTACCTGCAAGCAACTCGGACAACAACAACAACAAGACAAAACAACAACAAGCAACGTCATCACGTGCATCTCGGTGACGTCATCATCTCGGTGACGTCATCATTCCACAATAACGCTCCCATCTTGAGCCACTTGAGCGGCAGCTTGCCGCCCCTCCAGCCAGCCAGCAGCGGGGGCGGTGCGAGGTAGATAGTTCGCGGACTAGACGAGCACCAGCGAGGGTGGGAGGGAGGCGCGATCACTGGCTGGCTGGTCCCGCCAAGCCCCAACTCAACTCGCCCACCAGACCGCTTCTCGTTAGGAAAGCTACCTTAGGCATTCTGGAAAATTTTAGTAATGTATTCCATGCAACCGGATGAATTAGCCATGCAAATGAGGCAAACATCATAAAATACCGTAGTTTTACACAAACTTTCACTGTAGAAGCTTCTCCTCACCTCGGACAGTCATCTTCAGTGGCCATAAAATGGCAAGAGAAGAAAAGATTAGTGCCATTGGAAAAATATTAGAAACTACTTTAAAAATTAAATGTTGTTTTTACACATAATCTGGCTTGGTCCGATATCCAACAGAATGCTGAAACATGTAAAATATATTATATCTCTCGTAGTTTGCCTTATTTGCATAGTTGCATACAAAATTACCGCGCTAATTCGACGAAATGCATGGAATACGACAAATAATTGCGCGGCATACGCAATTCGCCTCATTTTCTCTAATTTCGTCTGGTGGGGAGGTTGAAAAGGGGCACGGCGGGACCGGCCAACCAGTGTGTCCTTTCCCTCCCTCCCTCACTGCGGTCTTGGAGATGCGGTGGAGAAGCAGATGCCGCCTCGGATCTTCTCTTGCCGACTGGCCGTCGTTGCATCGCACTCGAGGCAGCTGGCTCCCGCAGATGCTCGGAGCGACGTCAGTTCTACGCACCCATCGCCCCTGCCGCACTTCAACACAGCTGCACGTGTTTAACATAAGGTAACGTAAGGTACTAGTGCTACCTCACCAGAATGATACCGTAGTACTACCACGCCTCGAGTGAGGTAGCACTACGGTATCGTACAGTACCTGTGATTGAATATGGATTGAATAGTGCTGATATGGCTGTTCCTAACTGTTATATTATAGGTGCTGACTGTGAGTACCTGTCTGTGAAGAGTGCTGATTGTGACGGGTGCGCGGAAACTCGGAAACGGAAGGAAGAATGTACCTGTGACGGAAGGAACTACTTCAGCCAACTTCAGCTACGAGCCTTTCAGGTCGTTACTCTTTTGTTCCTGTATTATATAGGGGAGCAATCCTTTTTTTCCCGGCTTTCGTGCATTCTCGTGCAAAATGCTCCATTCATGGTTCATGGATATGGACGAACAAGGTTGCTGTGTCGGCGGATGTCATGACATATCGTGTACTCCCGATAATATATGGCCTACGGTAATGCAATCTCTCACCTTTCTTTTTGTCTGCAGAACGTCTGCAGCCACCCGTCTCATGTTCATCCACTCTCTCTTTAGACTCGTCTGCAGCAGACCGAGGAGTCATCTTTATCCTCTCTCTCCTTCTCTCTCTCTCTCTCTCACTCACTTTAGACTCGTCTGTTTGCAGCAGCCCGAGGAGTCATCTTTATCCTCTCTCTCCTTCTCTCTCTCTCTCTCTCACTCACTTTAGACTCGTCTGTTTGCAGCAGCCCGAGGAGTCATCTTTATCCCCTCTCTCCTTCTCTCTCTCTCTCACTCACTTTAGACTCGTCTGTTTGCAGCAGCCCGAGGAGTCATCTTTATCCCCTCTCTCCTTCTCTCTCTCTCTCTCACTCACTTTAGACTCGTCTGTTTGCAGCAGCCCGAGGAGTCATCTTTATCCCCTCTCTCCTTCTCTCTCTCTCTCACTCACTTTAGACTCGTCTGTTTGCAGCAGCCCGAGGAGTCATCTTTATCCCCTCTCTCCTTCTCTCTCTCTCTCTCACTCACTTTAGACTCGTCTGTTTGCAGCAGCCCGAGGAGTCATCTTTATCCCCTCTCTCCTTCTCTCTCTCTCTCACTCACTTTAGACTCGTCTGTTTGCAGCAGCCCGAGGAGTCATCTTTATCCCCTCTCTCCTTCTCTCTCTCTCTCACTCACTTTAGACTCGTCTGTTTGCAGCAGCCCGAGGAGTCATCTTTATCCCCTCTCTCCTTCTCTCTCTCTCTCACTCACTTTAGACTCGTCTGTTTGCAGCAGCCCGAGGAGTCATCTTTATCCCCTCTCTCCTTCTCTCTCTCTCTCACTCACTTTAGACTCGTCTGTTTGCAGCAGCCCGAGGAGTCATCTTTATCCCCTCTCTCCTTCTCTCTCTCTCTCTCACTCACTTTAGACTCGTCTGTTTGCAGCAGCCCGAGGAGTCATCTTTATCCCCTCTCTCCTTCTCTCTCTCTCTCACTCACTTTAGACTCGTCTGTTTGCAGCAGCCCGAGGAGTCATCTTTATCCTCTCTCTCCTTCTCTCTCTCTCTCACTCACTTTAGACTCGTCTGTTTGCAGCAGCCCGAGGAGTCATTTTTATCCCCTCTCTCCTTCTCTCTCTCTCTCACTCACTTTAGACTCGTCTGTTTGCAGCAGCCCGAGGAGTCATCTTTATCCCCTCTCTCCTTCTCTCTCTCTCTCACTCACTTTAGACTCGTCTGTTTGCAGCAGCCCGAGGAGTCATCTTTATCCCCTCTCTCCTTCTCTCTCTCTCTCTCTCTCTCTCTCACTCACTTTAGACTCGTCTGTTTGCAGCAGCCCGAGGAGTCATCTTTATCCCCTCTCTCCTTCTCTCTCTCTCTCTCACTCACTTTAGACTCGTCTGTTTGCAGCAGCCCGAGGAGTCATCTTTATCCCCTCTCTCCTTCTCTCTCTCTCTCACTCACTTTAGACTCGTCTGTTTGCAGCAGCCCGAGGAGTCATCTTTATCCCCTCTCTCCTTCTCTCTCTCTCTCTCACTCACTTTAGACTCGTCTGTTTGCAGCAGCCCGAGGAGTCATCTTTATCCCCTCTCTCCTTCTCTCTCTCTCTCTCTCACTCACTTTAGACTCGTCTGTTTGCAGCAGCCCGAGGAGTCATCTTTATCCCCTCTCTCCTTCTCTCTCTCTCTCACTCACTTTAGACTCGTCTGTTTGCAGCAGCCCGAGGAGTCATCTTTATCCCCTCTCTCCTTCTCTCTCTCTCTCACTCACTTTAGACTCGTCTGTTTGCAGCAGCCCGAGGAGTCATCTTTATCCCCTCTCTCCTTCTCTCTCTCTCTCACTCACTTTAGACTCGTCTGTTTGCAGCAGCCCGAGGAGTCATCTTTATCCCCTCTCTCCTTCTCTCTCTCTCTCTCACTCACTTTAGACTCGTCTGTTTGCAGCAGCCCGAGGAGTCATCTTTATCCCCTCTCTCCTTCTCTCTCTCTCTCACTCACTTTAGACTCGTCTGTTTGCAGCAGCCCGAGGAGTCATCTTTATCCTCTCTCTCCTTCT
>CAWZYM010000307.1:75000-95000 GCA_963966185.1 Rhabditoides inermis
CTCTCTCTCTCACTCACTTTAGACTCGTCTGTTTGCAGCAGCCCGAGGAGTCATCTTTATCCCCTCTCTCCTTCTCTCTCTCTCTCTCTCTCACTCACTTTAGACTCGTCTGTTTGCAGCAGCCCGAGGAGTCATCTTTATCCCCTCTCTCCTTCTCTCTCTCTCTCTCTCTCACTCACTTTAGACTCGTCTGTTTGCAGCAGCCCGAGGAGTCATCTTTATCCCCTCTCTCCTTCTCTCTCTCTCACTCACTTTAGACTCGTCTGTTTGCAGCAGCCCGAGGAGTCATCTTTATCCCCTCTCTTCTTCTCTCTCTCTCTCTCTCACTCACTTTAGACTCGTCTGTTTGCAGCAGCCCGAGGAGTCATCTTTATCCCCTCTCTCCTTCTCTCTCTCTCTCACTCACTTTAGACTCGTCTGTTTGCAGCAGCCCGAGGAGTCATCTTTATCCCCTCTCTCCTTCTCTCTCTCTCTCTCACTCACTTTAGACTCGTCTGTTTGCAGCAGCCCGAGGAGTCATCTTTATCCCCTCTCTCCTTCTCTCTCTCTCTCACTCACTTTAGACTCGTCTGTTTGCAGCAGCCCGAGGAGTCATCTTTATCCCCTCTCTCCTTCTCTCTCTCTCTCACTCACTTCAGACTCGTCTGTTTGCAGCAGCCCGAGGAGTCATCTTTATCCCCTCTCTCCTTCTCTCTCTCTCTCTCTCTCTCTCTCTCTCTCTCTCTCTCTCTCTCTCTCTCTCTCTCTCTCTCTCTCTCTCTCTCTCTCTCTCTCTCTCTCTCTCTAGACTCGTCTGCAGCAGCCCCGAGGAGTCTCATCTTCTTCCACTCTCACTTTACTCTGCAGCAGCCCGAGGAGCATCATCTTTATCCACTCTCTCTCTCTCTTTCCCTTTAGACTCGCCTGCAGCAGCCCCGAGGAGTCTCATCTTCTTCCACTCTCACTTTAGTCTCTGCAGCAGCCCGAGGAGTCTCATCTTCTTCCACTCTCACTTTAGTCTCTGCAGCAGCCCGAGGAGCATCATCTTCTTCCACTCTCACTTTAGTCTCTGCAGCAGCCCGAGGAGTTTCATCTTTATCCACTCTCTCTCTTTCTCTCTCTCTCTCTTTCTCTTTAGACTCGTCTGCAGTAGCCCCGAAGAGTCTCATCTTCTTCCACTCTCTCTCTCTTTCTATTAAAACTCGTCTGCAGCAGCCCCGAGGAGTCTCATCTTCTTCCACTCTCACTTTACTCTGCAGCAGCCCGAGGAGCATCATCTTTATCCACTCTCTCTCTCTCTTTCCCTTTAGACTCGCCTGCAGTAGCCCCGAAGAGTCTCATCTTCTTCCACTCTCTCTCTCTTTCTATTAAAACTCGTCTGCAGCAGCCCCGAGGAGTCTCATCTTCTTCCACTCTCACTTTACTCTGCAGCAGCCCGAGGAGCATCATCTTTATCCACTCTCTCTCTCTCTTTCCCTTTAGACTCGCCTGCAGTAGCCCCGAAGAGTCTCATCTTCTTCCACTCTCACTTTAGTCTCTGCAGCAGCCCGAGGAGTCTCATCTCTCTCTCTCTCTCTCTCTCTCTCTCTCTCTCTCTCTCTCTCTCTCTCTCTCTCTCTCTCTTTCTCTTTAGACTCGTCTGCAGCAGCCCCGAGGAGTCTCATCTTCTTTCACTCTCACTTTAGTCTCTGCAGCAGCCCGAGGAGCATCATCTTCTTCCACTCTCACTTTAGTCTCTGCAGCAGCCCGAGGAGTCTCATCTCTCTCTCTCTCTCTCTCTCTCTCTCTCTCTCTCTCTCTCTCTTTCTCTTTAGACTCGTCTGCAGCAGCCCCGAGGAGTCTCATCTTCTTCCACTCTCACTTTAGTCTCTGCAGCAGCCCGAGGAGCATCATCTTCTTCCACTCTCACTTTAGTCTGAGTGATGTGGTTGTGGCAGAGAGTGAGGGAGGAGAGGAGAAGAGATACGTGCAGCATGAGATGGAACGAAGGGCCGACCAGGTGAGCAACTCGTTGTTGTTGTTTTGTAATGCTCTCTTTCTCTCAGGTGTGCGCATTGCTGTCTCAGCCCGAGTCTAGAGTGTTTGTGTGTGGAGACGCGAAGGGAATGAGCAAGGATGTGTGGGCTGCGATGCACTCCATCATCCAGAAGGGAATGGGTGAGTGGAGAGAAGGGGGAGGGAGAGGGATGGAAAGAGAGAGAGAGAGATTGAAAGAGGTAAAGAAGGAGGGGGGAAGCGAGAAAGGAAGGGAGAGTCATTGCAGGCCTGTCGGAGGCTGACGCAAAGACCTACATGCTCAATCTGAAGAAGATGGATAGGTACATTGAGGATGTGTGGTCATAGGAGAGTAGCAGAGAAGTGCCTGATTATTGTTGTGATCGTGAAATCATCATGCTGATGTTTTGTGAGATTTTATGAACAAATACACTTTTTGTAAGAATGCTAGACTAATTAGTAAGTGATTGCGGTTAGAATAATATACCTACACTTTAGATTTCGATAGCAGCGCAACCCAACTTTCCGCAACTCCTTATACAACTCCTAATTTCTTATACGGTGTTCCATTGTAACCGTATTACGTTAACGTTCCTCACATGACTGATCCTATTACTGTATAGTATGTGTAAAGAGATGTGTAGAGAAAGAAAGAAGAGCCAAATTTGGTGCGTAGACCTCGATTAGGCGACACCTGTTATTAAACAACTGTAGTAACAAGTAACTACCACTAACTGCTCCGCGACATCATACTCCTCTTCTCTTCCTCAGTAAAACGCGACGCAATATGGAACATGTCTCGGCAACAGAGTCTAAGAGAGAAAGAGAGAAGGAGAGAGAGAGAGAGAGAGGGTGGATAGGATAGGAAAGAGAATCTTCGGTAGACATCCTTGGCTCGGCAGCAGGGTCTGAATGACATAGAGAGAGAGAGAGAGAGAGAGAGAGAGAGAGTGAGAGAGAGAGTGAGAGTGAGTGAGTGAGATAGAGAGAGAGAGAGAGAGAGAGAGAGAGAGAGAGAGAGAGAGAGGAGAGCGAGGGTGGATAGGATAGGAAAGAGAATCTTCGGTAGACATCCTTGGCTCGGCAACAGAGTCTAAGAGAGAAAGAGAGAGGTAGGATAGGATAGGAAGGAGCATCCTCGGTAGACATCCTTGGCTCGGCAACAGAGTCTAAGAGAGAAAGAGAGAGGTAGGATAGGATAGGAAAGAGAATCTTCGGTAGACATCCTTGGCTCGGCAACAGAGTCTAAGAGAGAAAGAGAGAGGTAGGATAGGATCGGAAGGAGCATCCTCGGTAGACATCCTTGGCTCGGCAGCAGAGTCTGAATGACAGAGAGAGAGTGAGAGAGAGGGTGGATAGGATAGGAAAGAGAATCTTCGGTAGACATCCTTGGCTCGGCAACAGAGTCTAAGAGAGAAAGAGAGAGGTAGGATAGGATAGGAAGGAGCATCCTCGGTAGACATCCTTGGCTCGGCAGCAGAGTCTGAATGACAGAGAGAGTGAGAGAGAGGGTGGATAGGATAGGAAAGAGAATCTTCGGTAGACATCCTTGGCTCGGCAGCAGAGTCTGAATGACAGAGAGAGAGAGAGAGAGAGAGAGTGAGAGAGAGTGTGTGTGTGAGAGAGAGATTTGGGGGGTGGATAGGACAGGAAAGATAATCTTCGGTAGACATCCTTGGCTCGGCAACAGAGTCTGAATGACAGAGAGAGAGAGAGAGAGAGAGAGAGAGAAAGAGAGAGAAAGAAAGAGAGAGAAGAGAGAGAGAGGGAGCAGAATCCTCGGTCGGCGTCTTTGGCTCGATAAGGCTAAAAGAAAGAGAATATAGGAGGAGAATCTTCGGTAAAACAGATTAACAGAGAAAAGTTATGAGATAGAATGAAGAAGCCTCTGTGTGAGAGAGAGGGGGAAGGAGAACCCTCGGTAGACGTTCTTGGCTCAGCGGCAGATGATGGCTGAAGATGGAGACACGACCGGACGGAATCGATGCCTCCGTTGATCATACTATCGGACAATCGGACTGATTAGGAAAAAAGAGACACATGGAAAGAAGAGATACGAAGAGGAACGCAGCTGAGTGAGTTCAAGGAAGAGTGCGAAGACGAGTCCCAAACGGTGTGCCCAAACCAAAAAGTGCCCAAACGGATTCCGCGAGATACTGCTACCGATCTGAAGTACTTTTCATTCATTCACTAGTTAGATTGTAATCTAGTTAAATTGCAATTTTAAAATTAATTTAAATGTTTGAATTTAGTTATAAATATAAATATTACCTGTAACGTACTTGATGTTGTAAGCTCCTCCTCCTTTCTTGAATCGGCCGGCGCTTTGTCTTTGTCGAAAGAGCAAGAGGCGGGTGAGGGGGCTGCTGTCAAGCCTGAATGGAACACTAGTAGATCATAAACGAAGAGTGGGATAGGGATAGAGGGAGAGAGACCTGGCACAGCGACTCCGCCGAGGGATTTCGAGATTCCGCCGCCGGACGGCGATTCAATCTGGATCTTGAGCGCGTCTGTCTGTCTGTCTCTCTCTCTCTGTTTGTCTCTCTGTCTGTCTGTCTCTCTCTGTCTCTCTCTCTCTCTCTCTCTCTCTCTCTGTCTGTGTGTCTCTCTCTCTCTCATTCAGACTCTGCTGCCGAGCCAAGGACTTCGACCGAAGATGCTTCTACCTTGTTCCTCATCTTTCCATCGGGCGCCATGAGCAGCGAGATGTTGCTCTGCAAACGAGGGAATACTGTAATACCGTATGCTACCGTATACCTTCTCGGTGACTTCCTCTTCGGTAGACGTCCTTAGCTAGGAGACCTGGCTGGAATCAATGGCTACTTAATCAATCAATCAATCGATAGACGCACCCCTCGGTTGTCTATCGGCGGTAGCATGATGCGCGCGGGGCCCTGAACGAATACGGTATTTTGGCCGTCTGCTTACGCACGCGGATCAGCTTCGTCCAGCACCTGAAGAGGTGCGATGAGAGAGGGGGGAATGCTTGATGAGCACATCCGAAGGAGAAAGCGGCCAAGTCAGTGACCTCATAGAGGTAGCTCACCCCAAAATCGCCAGCTTCTTTTTCTCTCTCTCTCTCTTTCGCCGTATGTCTCACCATATCTATGACGTCATCACAGTGATAACTTCACATCCCGCTCACTTGTCCACTTGGCGCAGCTTTTTGAACGCGCGCCTGCCCTGGATGTGCTCCGCCATGCCGGCAATGTACGAGGGGTACATCTCCTCCATCTAAGATATAGAGAGATATAGAGGACAGTGAGAGAGAGAGAGGAGAGAGGGAGAGACCTTACCTTGTCATCGCCGAGTCTGATCACCTCGCACGCGGACGTTGGTACCTGCAAGCAACTCGGACAACAACAACAACAAGACAAAACAACAACAAGCAACGTCATCACGTGCATCTCGGTGACGTCATCATCTCGGTGACGTCATCATTCCACAATAACGCTCCCATCTCATTTTGAGCCACTTGAGCGGCAGCTTGCCGCCCCTGCAGCCAGCCAGCAGCGGGGGCGGTGCGAGGTAGACAGTTGGCGGACTAGACGAGCACCAGCGAGGGTGGGAGGGAGGCGCGATCACTGGCTGGCTGGTCCCGCCAAGCCCCAACTCAACTCGCCCACCAGACCGCTTCTCATTAGGAATGCTACCTTAGGCATTCTGGAAAATTTTAGTAATGTATTCCATGCAACCGGATGAATTAGCCATGCAAATGAGGCAAACATCATAAAATACCGTAGTTTTACACAAACCTTCACTGTAGAAGCTTCTCCTCACCTCGGACAGTCATCTTCAGTGGCCATAAAATGGCAAGAGAAGAAAAGATTAGTGCCATTGGAAAAATATTAGAAACAACTTTAAAAATTAAATGTTGTTTTTACACATAATCTGGCTTTGTCCGATATCCAACAGAATGCTGAAACATGTAAAATATATTATATCTCTCGTAGTTTGCCTTATTTGCATAGTTGCATACAAAATTACCGCGCTAATTCGACGAAATGCATGGAATACGACAAATAATTGCGCGGCATACGCAATTCGCCTCATTTTCTCTAATTTCGTCTGGTGGGGAGGTTGAAAAGGGGCACGGCGGGACCGGCCAACTAGTGTGTCCTTTCCCTCCCTCCCTCACTGCGGTCTTGGAGATGCGGTGGAGAAGCAGATGCCGCCTCGGATCTTCTCTTGCCGACTGGCCGTCGTTGCATCGCACTCGAGGCAGCTGGCTCCCGCAGATGCTCGGAGCGACGTCAGTTCTACGCACCCATCGCCCCTGCCGCACTTCAACACAGCTGCACGTGTTTAACATAAGGTAACGTAAGGTACTAGTGCTACCTCACCAGAATGATACCGTAGTACTACCACGCCTCGAGTGAGGTAGCACTACGGTATCGTACAGTACCTGTGATTGAATATGGATTGAATAATGCTGATATGGCTGTTCCTAACTGTTATATTATAGGTGCTGACTGTGAGTACCTGTCTGTGAAGAGTGCTGACTGTGACGGGTGCTCGGAAACTCGGAAACGGAAGGAAGAATGTACCTGTGACGGAAGGAACTACTTCAGCCAACTTCAGCTACGAGCCTTTCAGGTCGTTACTCTTTTGTTCCTGTATTATATAGGGGAGCAATCCTTTTTTTCCGGCTTTTTTTATCCATTCTCGTGCAAAATGCTCCATTCATGGTTCATGGATATGGACGAACAAGGTTGCTGTGTCGGATGAATGGGGCGGATGTCATGACATATCGTGTACTCCCGATAATATATGGCCTACGGTAATGCAATCTCTCACCTTTCTTTTTGTCTGCAGAACGTCTGCAGCCACCCGTCTCATGTTCATCCACTCTCTCTTTAGACTCGTCTGCAGCAGACCGAGGAGTCATCTTTATCCTCTCTCTCCTTCTCTCTCTCTCTCTCTCTCACTCACTTTAGACTCGTCTGTTTGCAGCAGCCCGAGGAGTCATCTTTATCCCCTCTCTCCTTCTCTCTCTCTCTCTCTCACTCACTTTAGACTCGTCTGTTTGCAGCAGCCCGAGGAGTCATCTTTATCCTCTCTCTCCTTCTCTCTCTCTCTCTCTCTCACTCACTTTAGACTCGTCTGTTTGCAGCAGCCCGAGGAGTCATCTTTATCCTCTCTCTCCTTCTCTCTCTCTCTCTCTCACTCACTTTAGACTCGTCTGTTTGCAGCAGCCCGAGGAGTCATCTTTATCCCCTCTCTCCTTCTCTCTCTCTCTCTCTCACTCACTTTAGACTCGTCTGTTTGCAGCAGACCGAGGAGTCATCTTTATCCTCTCTCTCCTTCTCTCTCTCTCTCTCTCACTCACTTTAGACTCGTCTGTTTGCAGCAGCCCGAGGAGTCATCTTTATCCTCTCTCTCCTTCTCTCTCTCTCTCTCTCTCACTCACTTTAGACTCGTCTGTTTGCAGCAGCCCGAGGAGTCATCTTTATCCTCTCTCTCCTTCTCTCTCTCTCTCTCTCACTCACTTTAGACTCGTCTGTTTGCAGCAGCCCGAGGAGTCATCTTTATCCCCTCTCTCCTTCTCTCTCTCTCTCACTCACTTTAGACTCGTCTGTTTGCAGCAGCCCGAGGAGTCATCTTTATCCTCTCTCTCCTTCTCTCTCTCTCTCTCTCTCACTCACTTTAGACTCGTCTGTTTGCAGCAGCCCGAGGAGTCATCTTTATCCTCTCTCTCCTTCTCTCTCTCTCTCTCTCTCACTCACTTTAGACTCGTCTGTTTGCAGCAGCCCGAGGAGTCATCTTTATCCTCTCTCTCCTTCTCTCTCTCTCTCTCTCTCACTCACTTTAGACTCGTCTGTTTGCAGCAGCCCGAGGAGTCATCTTTATCCTCTCTCTCCTTCTCTCTCTCTCTCTCTCTCACTCACTTTAGACTCGTCTGTTTGCAGCAGCCCGAGGAGTCATCTTTATCCTCTCTCTCCTTCTCTCTCTCTCTCTCTCTCACTCACTTTAGACTCGTCTGTTTGCAGCAGCCCGAGGAGTCATCTTTATCCTCTCTCTCCTTCTCTCTCTCTCTCTCTCTCACTCACTTTAGACTCGTCTGTTTGCAGCAGACCGAGGAGTCATCTTTATCCTCTCTCTCCTTCTCTCTCTCTCTCTCTCTCACTCACTTTAGACTCGTCTGTTTGCAGCAGCCCGAGGAGTCATCTTTATCCTCTCTCTCCTTCTCTCTCTCTCTCTCTCTCACTCACTTTAGACTCGTCTGTTTGCAGCAGCCCGAGGAGTCATCTTTATCCTCTCTCTCCTTCTCTCTCTCTCTCTCTCACTCACTTTAGACTCGTCTGTTTGCAGCAGCCCGAGGAGTCATCTTTATCCTCTCTCTCCTTCTCTCTCTCTCTCTCTCTCACTCACTTTAGACTCGTCTGTTTGCAGCAGACCGAGGAGTCATCTTTATCCTCTCTCTCCTTCTCTCTCTCTCTCTCTCTCACTCACTTTAGACTCGTCTGTTTGCAGCAGCCCGAGGAGTCATCTTTATCCCCTCTCTCCTTCTCTCTCTCTCTCACTCACTTTAGACTCGTCTGTTTGCAGCAGCCCGAGGAGTCATCTTTATCCTCTCTCTCCTTCTCTCTCTCTCTCTCTCACTCACTTTAGACTCGTCTGTTTGCAGCAGCCCGAGGAGTCATCTTTATCCCCTCTCTCCTTCTCTCTCTCTCTCACTCACTTTAGACTCGTCTGTTTGCAGCAGCCCGAGGAGTCATCTTTATCCCCTCTCTCCTTCTCTCTCTCTCTCTCACTCACTTTAGACTCGTCTGTTTGCAGCAGCCCGAGGAGTCATCTTTATCCCCTCTCTCCTTCTCTCTCTCTCTCACTCACTTTAGACTCGTCTGTTTGCAGCAGCCCGAGGAGTCATCTTTATCCCCTCTCTCCTTCTCTCTCTCTCTCTCACTCACTTTAGACTCGTCTGTTTGCAGCAGCCCGAGGAGTCATCTTTATCCCCTCTCTCCTTCTCTCTCTCTCTCTCACTCACTTTAGACTCGTCTGTTTGCAGCAGCCCGAGGAGTCATCTTTATCCCCTCTCTCCTTCTCTCTCTCTCTCTCTCTCTCTCTCTCTCTCTCTCTCTCTTTCTCTTTATACTCGTCTGCAGCAGCCCCGAGGAGTCTCATCTTCTTCCACTCTCACTTTAGTCTCTGCAGCAGACCGAGGAGCATCATCTTCTTCCACTCTCACTTTAGTCTCTGCAGCAGCCCGAGGAGTCTCATCTTTATCCACTCTCTCTCTCTCTCTCTCTCTCTCTCTTTCTCTTTAGACTCGTCTGCAGGAGTCTCATCTTCTTCCACTCTCATTTTAGTCTCTGCAGCAGCCCGAGGAGTCTCATCTTTATCCACTTTCTCTCTTTAGACTCGTCTCTTTAGATTCTTTAGTCTCTGCAGCAGCCCGAGGAGCATCATCTTCTTCCACTCTCACTTTAGTCTCTGCAGCAGCCCGAGGAGTCTCATTTTCTTCCACTCTCACTTTAGTCTCTGCAGCAGTCCGAGGAGTCTCATCTTTATCCACTCTCTCTCTCTCTCTCTCTCTCTCTCTCTCTCTCTTTCTCTTTAGACTCGTCTGCAGGAGTCTCATCTTCTTCCACTCTCATTTTAGTCTCTGCAGCAGCCCGAGGAGTCTCATCTTTATCCACTTTCTCTCTTTAGACTCGTCTCTTTAGACTCTTTAGTCTCTGCAGCAGCCCGAGGAGCATCATCTTCTTCCACTCTCACTTTAGTCTCTGCAGCAGCCCGAGGAGTCTCATTTTCTTCCACTCTCACTTTAGTCTCTCCAGCAGCCCGAGGAGTCTCATCTTTATCCACCATCTCTCTCTCTCTCTTTCTCTTTAGACTCGTCTGCAGGAGTCTCATCTTCTTCCACTCTCACTTTAGTCTCTGCAGCAGCCCGAGGAGCATCATCTTCTTCCACTCTCACTTTAGTCTCTGCAGCAGCCCGAGGAGTCTCATTTTTATCCACTCTCTCTTTCTATTTAGACTCGTCTGCAGCAGCCCCGAGGAGCATCATCTTCTTCCACTCTCACTTTAGTCTCTGCAGCAGCCCGAGGAGTCTCATCTTCTTCCACTCTCACTTTAGTCTCTGCAGCAGCCCGAGGAGTCTCATTTTCTTCCACTCTCACTTTAGTCTCTCCAGCAGCCCGAGGAGTCTCATCTTTATCCACCATCTCTCTCTCTCTCTCTTTCTCTTTAGACTCGTCTGCAGGAGTCTCATCTTCTTCCACTCTCACTTTAGTCTCTGCAGCAGCCCGAGGAGCATCATCTTCTTCCACTCTCACTTTAGTCTCTGCAGCAGCCCGAGGAGTCTCATTTTTATCCACTCTCTCTTTCTATTTAGACTCGTCTGCAGCAGCCCCGAGGAGCATCATCTTCTTCCACTCTCACTTTAGTCTCTGCAGCAGCCCGAGGAGTCTCATCTTCTTCCACTCTCACTTTAGTCTCTGCAGCAGCCTGAGGAGTCTCATCTTTATCCACTCTCTCTCTTTCTCTTTAGACTCGTCTGCAGCAGCCCCGAGGAGTCTCATCTTCTTCCACTCTCACTTTAGTCTCTGCAGCAGCCCGAGGAGCATCATCTTCTTCCACTCTCACTTTAGTCTCTGCAGCAGCCCGAGGAGTCTCATCTTTATCCACTCTCTCTCTCTCTCTCTCTCTCTCTCTCTCTCTCTCTCTTTCTCTTTAGACTCGTCTGCAGGAGTCTCATCTTCTTCCACTCTCACTTTAGTCTCTGCAGCAGCCCGAGGAGCATCATCTTTATCCACTCTCTCTCTTTCTCTTAAGATTTATCTGCAGCAGCCCCGAGGAGTCTCATCTTCTTCCACTCTCACTTTAGTCTCTGCAGCAGCCCGAGGAGCATCATCTTCTTCCACTCTCACTTTAGTCTCTGCAGCAGCCCGAGGAGTCTCATCTTTATCCTCTCTCTCTCTTTCTCTTTAGACTCGTCTGCAGCAGCCCCGAGGAGTCTCATCTTCTTCCACTCTCACTTTAGTCTCTGCAGCAGCCCGAGGAGTCTCATCTTCTTCCACTCTCACTTTAGTCTCTGCAGCAGCCCGAGGAGTCTCATCTTTATCCACTCTCTCTCTCTCTCTCTCTCTCTCTCTCTCTCTCTCTCTCTCTCTCTCTCTCTCTTTCTCTTTATACTCGTCTGCAGCAGCCCCGAGGGGCATCATCTTCTTCCACTCTCACTTTAGTCTCTGCAGCAGCCCGAGGAGCATCATCTTCTTCCACTCTCACTTTAGTCTCTGCAGCAGCCCGAGGAGTCTCATCTTTATCCACTCTCTCTCTCTCTCTCTCTCTCTCTCTCTCAACGGCGGCGGAGGCGGATACGCCAAGGAGGACTACGCCTTTGGAGGATCCTCAGGAGGCGGCGGTGGCAATGGCGGCGGTGGCGGCGGTGAGTGGATACCTTAGACTACCGTACCGCCCTCCTACCGTAACCATGGATACCTTACGAGGGAGGTGTACCTTACGAGGGTCCTCCACTCGGATTTACTTCATAAGGTAGAAATTGAAGCCTTGAACCTACTGTTTAACATATCAAAAAATCAGCTGCCCTCGTTTAGGTTTAGATAGTAACAGTCAAAAGTTTCAAAGTCCAGACACTCACTGGAGGCGGTCATCGACGTTTTTGACCATAACTCGGTTCTAAATCGATGAAATCTCATATTTCAAAGATTTTATGAAAGCTATAGTCTTCTATAACTATTAGGGACCCACTCCAATAAGAATAGTGCAGCATACGTATCACAAAATACAGTAATCTGGTCTCAACTTCAAACGAAGATTACGGTACTTTAATGGACACGAGGGCAGCTGAATTTCTGATATGTTCTTAAGTAAATCAAGAGCTTTCTAATGGTGCCTTCAGATTGTAAATCCGATTGGAGGACCTATAACACCTCCCTCGTTAGACTACAATACCGCCCACCTACCGTACCCATTTAGATGAACGGATGGACGGATTGATTCAACCTTCCAATCAACATCATCATGGAAGACAAGTCGGCCTACATGACCCCTGGAGGTGGCGACAACGGCGGCGGAGGTGGATACGCCAAGTAGGAGATTCAAGGAACAGATGTCATATATTTGGACATTGCGAAGGCATTCGATACAGTGAACCATCGTAGATTGTTGGATATCATGTGTGCTTATGGGATCAGAAATTGTGAAATGGATAAAAGTATATCTAGATAGTCGACATCAGATGGTGGGAGTGAATGAATCTGTCTCCCTCCCAACATGTTTTAGTACCGACTGATGGGAAGCGGAGTGCCTCAAGGATCAGTCCTAGGGCCTCTTCTTTTCAACATTTATCTGAACGATCTTGAAAATTGCATAAAACACTCAAAAGCACTGATGTATGCGGATGATACTAAATTTTATATAAGTAGAAGTATTCCGGACTATTTAACAAAGCTTCAAACGGATATGAAGCTTTTGATTGGTTCTCTAATCGGCAGTTGAAAATTTCAATTGGCAAGTGCGCTGTACTGTGTACGAATACTGAAAGACAAAAAAGTCATAATTCGTGTTATACTATTGGCGGAATATAGCTGCAACAAAAATACCATATCCGAGATCTTGGAGTTGAAATATCAAGTGATCTTAAACCTCAAATTCACTTACTACAGCAAGCTCGTAAGGCAGGTGCAATTATGAATAATATGTTCAGAGCATTCAGTTTTAATAAGAAAGGCTTTATGACGCTCTTTAATGCTAAGGTTTTACCTATTTTGGAATACAATACTGAGTGCCTTATTGATATAAAGAAAACTTACTGGGATCCAGTTGAGCAAATTCAAAGAAAGTTTACAAAACGTTTTTGTCCGAATCTTGAGTATGATAAAAGACTGAAAGAACTTGATCTCAAACCTCTTTCATTGCGCAGAACAATCAAAGATGTTCGTACTGCACACAAGTATGTGTATGGTCAAGTTTGGGTAGACAAGGAAGACAATCCGATTGTATTGTACTCAAAAGAATCTTCAATTCAGTCAAGGAGTAGAGGAAATGGACTAAAAATTTTCTCAAAAGCAACCACTGCTCTCGAACAATCTTTCCTATCTCACTGAGTTCGCACTGTTTGGAATCAGTTACCAACTTCCATCATTTGTGAAGGCAATTCCAAAATATTCAAAACAAATTTGACGAATTATCTCATGAAAAATGTTCTGAAATCATATACAGCGAACTAGTATACTGACTGCACTATACCGCGCAATGCTGCGCGTCTTCCTCAATCTCAGTTAGCGGCACTATTCCACTGTGTGGTAGCCACTCCACTCTGGGGGCGGTGCCGGGGTAGGCATCGGGGGCACGGGTGTGGTCTACTGCGGTCTGTCTCCCACGGCAGCAGCATCTATTCACCCAAATATTACAGTACATTGATGTAATTGCATTTTCGTTATGTATTGCTACCGTGTATGCCTATCCTTGTCGATTAAGATAAACATTACATTACATTACAAGATACAGTAGCCCGACCATGAGTACAGTAAGTACCGACCGTAGACTTGATCGATTTCGGCGGTGGGAGTGATAGGGAAACGGCTCTCGTTTGGCGAAGATCGTCCTTTTTCTCTTTCCCCTGAATCGTTCTATTATCACCCTTTCTATTGATCGAATAACGATTAATAGGTACAATAATCCCAAATTTTGTAGATCACTCTTAATCATTTCATTCTGTCACGTGTTCCTGTCCCGTTCGCAGTCACTGGCTTCATGGGACGAAGTTATCAAGTACGTTCATCTCTTTCTGTCTCTCTAATCTTTCTATCTTCTATCTCCCCCCCCCCCGCTTTGTGTTTCATTAACACGCACTATCTTCCCCTTCAATAAAAGAGAATAGAGAGATTAAAGAGACAGACAGAGATGATAATCCAACCTTAATAATCCAATCATTTTTGTGACGTTGTCTCCTCCTTCACAAGACGTCCACAAGACTGTCGCAAGAGCAGGACTGTCGCAGGCCACCCCCACCTCTGCCTCTCTCTCTCTCTCCTCTCTCTCTCTCTCTCTCTCTCTCTCCTCTCTCTCTCTCCAATGAATGATTATCTTCTCCATCTGTCCCTCGTCAGTCTCGTCTGCACTCGACCGAGGTCCGAGGACCGGCTGGTGCTGCTGTCGGAGCCGTCGCTTTGCTTTGAGGAGCCAGGTGGGGAGGTCTCTCTCCCCTCCCTCTCTTCATTGACTATTGATTTGTTATTGATTGGTGTTATTGATTGGAGTTGATGACGTCACTGTTTCCAGACATTTGCCTCTCTGCCAGGACGCCACAGCAGAAGGAGATGTGGGTCGGGGCTACTGTAGATTACCGTGTTTTAGTACCGACTGATCCAAAATTTCGTAATTCAAATCATTTCAGCCTCTCATGTTTTACTGTCCTATTCGCTGTCCATCTCTGTGTCCTGAATAATTCGATCATTCATGTGACAACTCCGGCCGCGGTCTTCTCTAGCAACTCCGTAGACAGATGTTTCCGATAGTGTGCTGATAAATGTGTTCGTACCTTGTTGTTTCGAGGTTGTTTTTATACATTTATGATTTGATGGTTTCCGTCGGTCCCTGTCCTCGATTCCTCTTGTTTCTGGTTCCTTCCAGTGCGGTAGTTGTTTCAGTATCATTTGCCAACGACAAAGCGACATCCAACGCAACGACAGAGCCTGTGTCTAAACTGAACAAAAACCATTTATACTGAAAAAAATCAGGTGACAGTGACGGTAGTTCACTATCGTACTCGAAATTCAATGACGGATCAAGCGATCAAGGTTTCTAAACGGCTTATCCGTCGACCAAAGTACCGTTCACCTAATTATGATTATGGCACGATGGAGTTGTTTTTGTAACATTGACATAATCTCAAAGATGGTTAAGTCTGTAATTATATGAAACGTATCCGTCCACGCGTATTCCATTCAGAGAGTCATGGCAAATTACCACCGAGTTCTAACGGCTTGGCAATTTAGTAAGGCATATTAGAGAGCGTTGTTATATTATTAACTACAATAATTTGGTGTTAGTTAGCAGACACTTCATATTTTTCCGAAACAAAAAGCCAACGCAACGATTAACTCAATAAATACTCACTAAAATAATTTTCCACCGCTCTCTGATTGTTCACACATCACCCCACAACAGTACAGTTTCAATACAAACGACGTTTATCTTTAATGAATAATGGAATAAACAACCACGAATTATCCTAGTAAACAACGGACATGGACGACAAAGACGCACGCATGCGCAAAGTAATACGCATTAGCTGTCAAACGGGTCAAACAAGAGGATTAATTTTCACCAATTAAACACACTACACATAATACAAGATCAATTTAAATCAATATTAATAGACACTGAGAACACTCTCGAGATATATATTATCGGAGTTACTCGGATATCGTAACGTCCAAAACCAGATCGGCACTCCATGGGGCTCAGCGAGGAGACACCTGCAATAGCAATATTGTACAATGTTAACCACTAAACTACGAACGTAATATTTGCATTACTGCATTTTTCGGCAAACCGTAATCAATAAGCTAAGTAATACAATATTATCGAATCAAGGTAATTAACAAATCTCTAAATATGAATACAACCACGACATATATCTATGAAGACGGACTGCGGGGCATGTACAATCACTAAATAATACATGTCCCATCGAGAAGACAAAAGTGTTAATTGATAGTTACGTCACACCCCACTGTAAAAAGGGGATTTGTCTGTGTTTAGTGACTCTCTGACAAGTGCGACATCGCGCCCTCGGAAGCGCGCTTTTGATACTCGTAGACCCAAAACAAGACCAAAACGCTACAAATGAATACTTGTTGGAGTCTAATACAATAACAGAATATAATTTCATTACTAATGTTCCAATGATGTGTCCCATTAAAAATACGTGTGACGGTCTTTACATACGTTTCGTGAGTATAATAAAAGTATAAATGACGTGACGAGTATATATTACGGTATTCAAAACCTCGAAAACAACCCACAGTGCCATCCTGTCGCAGACACATCCTATCGCAATCCATGCTGAGACAGTACAGCGTGCCCTGTTGTGACAATTTCAAGTTTAATCGTCAGAATCATGCGTATAAGTACTGCGATTAAAAGTATTCATAGGTTCATACGTCTAAGTTCAGTACAAACATGAATCGTGAATTTGCATACTTACTTCAGGAGCCTCATCCACGAAAACAACGAGTCCCTCCTCCAGTAGCTGCACGAGGGACTCCAGCACAACAGTGGTGGTACTGAAAAGAGCATGCGGCGACTTTCCGTCATTGCTTGAGTCATAGAAACACTGAACAAACACTGAAAACGGAAAACGCAAAAGAATTACTACTCTCGAATTAGAATTACTACGCCTACACGCTTAAGAGAAAGTGTGAATCTTGACGAAACGAATTCAAACTTGGTACCAAAATACTTGATTCCAGCTCACTCAGAAAGAATCTGTTCGCATTTCATCGATTTGAGCTAGAATTATGTGTTGTGGTAAGGTTTACGATTTGTGGATCGTGGAAGTTCGAGTCCCGTTTCGTGCGAGAAGTTCAATTACTCAATAAGTATATGATAAGTGACTTTCAAATGAACGTTGGTATCACTAATCGCCCATGTTTCAATAAAGCGGTTAGCATATATGTAAGTAGTTTTCAAACACTTTACAAACGCAAGATTCGAAGAGAATTATTACATCATTCCTATATTCGATCATGTGATTCATTCTAATTTGATTCTGTATCATGGTGTGGAATGTGGAATCATATTGAAAAAAAGAAATGATACACATTATAAAATAGAGTATCAGAAACTAGAGAATACTTGTTTTTCATTGTTGTTGTACGACGCATGTTGAATAAATGTCACGAGCCCTTATTTCAAAAATAACAAAAGATGGAACGCACGCAGAGAATATTGGCTGGCCACAGATTATGTTGACCAACTCCACCATAGAAGAGAGCGTCTCGTCTGAGCTGGTTGTCCGGACAGACTCTGAATGATGAGAGCGCGGGGCGAACGAGACTGAAACATGTCACCATCGATCATGAACACTAAAAAAACATGGCATCAACCATCAACACCGTTTCAAAAGTTTAACAGCTAAACTTGAATATTCTCGTTTGTACTGACTATTTCTACGCGCTAGAATCGAATAAAGGAGATTTTCCAAAGTATGCCTTATTTTCAAAACGAATACATTAAACATTAAACATTATACATTATACCCAAATCCAAATGTGAACTAAACAGTAGTTTGAAAAGATGCTGTCTGGATTTTTTCATTAGGCAGACTTTCTCATTAGGTATTTTTTGCTCAATTGTAAGAGTGAGTGGAAAAACCAACGAGAGGCGGGGTCGCCTCGAGTGCCGGACAGAGGTGGACGGTAGCGAAGGAAGGTCTCTGCAGTTCATCTTGTCCAGAGAGATGTTCGATCATGTCTTCGCGAACCAACTCGAGGCACTCCTCCTGCAGCTGCTCCGTCTAAACACATTCACTTATCAAACACATATTTACATAACGGTGATAATTACACTACATCATCTTTAAACTCTAAACCAAGTTCTACATTACCAACTAACACAGATTTTCTATCTACGTGACAAGGTCAATTGATTATGTGTGAGTCTCAAATGATCATGAGATGAGAAAAAAAAACATGAAGAAAGACTAACCGTGCGCAGCAACTCGATCGCTTCGTCTGCGCCATTCAGACGCTGATCACACCTGTCTAGAATGGTCAGTGCGCGCTGGACGAGGGTCGCGTCCACAATGATCTGAAATACAGAAGATACACATACACACACTATTATTACAGTAAAGTATTGATACTGTATAATTACTTAATACATTTATATAAGTTATAATTATATCATCAAGAACGCTCACTTTTTGGCTTATAGAAAATTTTTTTTTTTTTGAAACTTGACAATCGAAACTGATTTTCGCAGCGATTCGAGATAGAGAGTTTTGCTGTTTCTTCGATTGCGTGAGTACGTGTTTTGTGCGCTTCGAATCAGATGTAGATGAAACACAATAAGGAGAATAGATGCTGATAAGTAAATACAATGTACACGTTAGCGTATACCTGTGAACTGTTGTTGAGGGTGCGGATCTTTCGACGAGCTTGGAGGACTCCTTCGGATGTGGCTGCCAAGAGTCGGTCGAGAGCTCCCAGATCATCGCCTTCTTGCACTTGCAGCCGACTCTGAAATAAACGGCGCAAACTGGCACGAGCTTTAGTTAAAAATCTCTTCTTTCGAACCCCGAAGAGTTTACATTTTACCTTTACATTAAACTTTAAAAAATATTGTTTTTTCTTCTTCTAGAGCATACGCCTTGACTACGCTTGTAACGACTACGTATACGATGATCAAACAGTCGTTCTTTTTTACTTCTGCACGCTTTATCCGTTGTTGTTCGATATACTTTACAGAAATACAGAAAGCGATTGTTTGCAAGATTAAAACTCTTGTCATATGGATCTAAAAGACTGGTATGATGCAATAACGGTACCTGAGCTGTCAAGACGTGGAGATGCACTGCTAGAAGGAGGATGAGCTCCCGCGCCTTACGCGCCTCTTCTTCCCACTTGACAGCCTCCACCACGACTGCTTCGCACTCCCGCACCACAGACTCGCGGAGACTCTGCAAGACACTAGTTTCTGATATCTCCTGGCATGACCTTACATGCATACATAGATACATAAACATATCTCTCTTTGCTGGTTTCTTATGCGATCTCCACTGTGTTTCAAGAAAATGAATGAACCAGAAAAGTCATTTGTTTCCATTTTGAAAGTGACGAGAAAGATTGATGATTGCTAATGAAGTGTGTTTGGACTGTGGTTGTGAAATAGTCCCTGTATCTTGATGGTCTCGGCTGTCTGGATACTTTTCTCTGCACGCCTCCTGGCTGCGCAGATCTCCAGAAGCACACGCTCGGCTCCGTCTATCTCTCGCACCACCCTCTTCAGCGCGATTTCTTCCTACAATTCAATGATTATCGCAATCAATGATAATTTACCCGACTACCTTGATAAGCTGTAGTGTAGATCGTATGCGCGAGGCGACCTTCTTGTCATCGTAGTCTTCCGCGTTCCGCTTCATAATCTTCAATGCGCACTCCACATCATCCACTAGCGACTTTCCATTTCTGAAAATGATACAGTATACGTTTCTAAAGAAAATATTACTTGAAACTAACAGAAAGAAGTTTTGTTCAGATTGAAAAAAAAACTTTCACTGTATAGTCAGTTCCGTATTTCAAATAAATGATCATTGTGATCTCGTGAGATTAGTGTACACTTTTTTATCAGTGTTAGAGTTCGTGCTACAGTACCTAGGGATTATGATTACGCGCTGTTTTTTGAATGATATACAAACATGTGTCTATTGAACATAACGGTATAACGTCTGGAAAAATGATACATATCTATTAAAAAAAACTAGAAAAGTATTTTTGGACTGACGTGTTGGACGGGCGCTTCCGGTTAGAGAACTCTTCGATTATGCCTGCGTGCCGCAGCTCCAGACAACCCAGGTCAGCTTCCACACGTTTTTTGCGCTTGTTGATCGTCTCCATGTTGTGCTGATTTATCTATAAGACTTATTGTAACCTCTATTCAATACTTAAGAAGCAGATTAAAGATTTTTTCAGTCTGAGAAGCTCGTAGAATAAACTACAGTGGTGGCCAGTCAAACGACGAAATGGACATAAAGCCCATTTTCGGGTCTCGGTTGAGCTACAGAGTTTTCTAGATTAGTGGAATCGAAGGTTCTACGAGCGATCTATCCAACTGCATAGATAAGTTCCAAATGAAATGTTTTCCAAATGCTTCTTTCGAAATACCTACCCTCGATTTTGACCCCTTCTGTGGCATGGCGAGCACTTGCACATCCACACGAGCGGCAAGCGAAAGAGGGGCATTTACAGTTAAAGTTTATGGGCACAAGTTCATCGATAACGATCGATATCAACCAATCAACGTAATATTCTGAGATAGCTGAGATAGTGATA
>CAWZYM010000307.1:100000-245000 GCA_963966185.1 Rhabditoides inermis
TAGAGAGAGGGGGTGAGAGGAGGGGGACAAACACAGGACACCAAGAAACACAAGGAGGATTCACATGCTAGTCGGGGGCGGGACAGACATACAGACAGACAGACAGACAAACAGACAGACATCCGCACCCTCTTCTTGATGTCCTTGAGTGCCTCTTCGGCCTCGGCTGCCTCGGCGGCTGCCTTTCGCTTGCGAGACGCCGTCTTCTTCGCGCCCGTCGAAGACGAGAACTTCTTCGTCTTCTGACATGGACGACACTCTTTCTCTCTCTTCTCCCTTCCACTCACTTTGATCCTTCCCTCCTCTATCAGCTCCTCTATCAGTCCCTTCATCCGCTCCTCGTCGTCCGCACCAATCACCTGCACTCATCAATAAGTTATCTCACAGCAACGTATAACATACCCTACGCTCACCATACTTTCAGTACGCGCTCCACCCTACCGTACCCCAACCCTTTTCCCGTACCGTCTCCATCATCTTGTCCACGTCTCCCTCCCAGCGAGTGTACTGCTCCACAATGTCGTCCTTCTCCTCCGTCGATCCTGCAACAGTACATGATCTATGCGTGGCAATTTTTATTCTAGAAAAAACGCTTTGTTTTCGAGAAAGAAAACGCCACTGTCCACGGTTAGATATAGTCACCACATAACAAGACAGCAGCCTAAATACGTGATTCCGCGTGCATCTCGTGCCACTGACCCCTGTACTTTTGCAGGTACTTCTCGATGTCGTCGACTGTGACTTTCTTGAACACACTCCTCCACATGGCGTACGCGTCGCCGTCCGACGATGACAGCACACCCTCATCATCCACCACACCTCAAATACACACACTATCAATCGATCAACACTCTCTTCCTAAGTCTAAGCATGTGACGTCATCCAAAACAAGCACCACTCCAGTTGTATTCTTTTATAGTATGATCGTCTACTCCTTCTCCCCTACACCCACCACTCTCATCATACAGTGCCCGCTTCTCCGCATCGGACAGAACACCGTACACAGAGGAGATGATCTGGAAAAGAGGTAATAGCATGATCCATGTGTGCGCGTTCCCACCTGGAACCTCCTGGTCGCCGTCTGCTTCTCCTCCTCGCTCGCAGTGGCGAACCTGTCCGGATGCCAGCGCATCGACTGCTTGTAGTACGCCTTCTTCACTGCACACAAACACTAGTCATTTCGAAAACCATCAAAAGCATTGGTTAATGGAAAACATCCAATTTCTTGTGTACTTCGCAATCCCGTCCCTCCCTTCCCCCACTGACCAGCAGGCTGCTTGGCAGTCTTGTCCACGCCCATCACCTCATAGAGACACTGTGTGTTGAAGTGCGACTGACAGTCATCAAGGAGGGGCATCCTGCAACACATCACATATAGAAGGAACAATGAAGAGACATGGATAACACACGCCAACGGATGAATACAGTATGGAATCATGTAAATGAGCACAGGTGTTTCGAATTGGCGCGCGTTCCCGCCACACATACACACGCCAAGGTCACCTGCCTAGCCAGTGGCATACTTATGGGCTTTCACTCCTCTCGGTTCCCAAACTTCTTCTGTGAGCTGACGTGGATTGGCTCATGTCCCGTCCCACAAATCCAGATATTCGCATGGTCGTCGAACCATTCACAACATCCAACCATGTCCATGCTGGATAAAATATTTATTCTATAAAATTATTACAAAAACACACAGACACCGAAGAGCGCATAAAATTGGTCGGTACACGTAAACGAAAAAAAGAGTGCAACACACAATTCACAAAAAAAATCGAGTAGTACAAAGGTATATAAAATAAGAGGATACAATGTACATAATCCACTATAGCGTGAGCGTATTTCATAATCATAATACATGCATCTCTCGGGTATAAAACATATATAAAACGTATACCAAAAAGCACCGACCACAAACTCTCTAAACTCAATCTTACAAACCGAAGCTCTAGTCTCGAATTTTTTAAAACCACGCTATCTACACTTATAAAATGACTAGCCAGGATAAATTGTTGGTCAGGTCAAGACCCAGACAGTACAGTATACAGATACAGTACTCGTACGGGTACTTTCACTTCCTAAGCTCTGGTTCGCAGAAGTATTTTCCGGCGAGTACCTTGCGTCGGAGCATGGACAGATGATAGGTGTCACACGACACAAACTCCACTCCTACGCCAGAGATGGACGCGTCGTTCAGCTACAATTCATACAATTAACACCAGTTATCAATATTCTCTCTCGCTTCTCGAAGAATGGAACAATTGATTATACATTCACAAAAAAACCACAATACTGTGTTGCGCAAAACCTATCATTTACAATGTACAAAGCTATCGACATCAGCACTCACCTGAAAGTTCGCAGTTGTGTTTCCGACTGTCACCCCATTCCCATTCTCTCCTCCTCCTCCTCCTGCTGGGATGCGGAGGCGGGCCTTGAGACTGCCCGCACACACCCCACCCCTCGACACATCCCCCACCTGCCACGTCAACTGGCAGCCATCCCTGCAAACAGTACAAGAGTACACATCAACCAGTAGACCACTGACCAGTTGGCGGGGGGATCGCTGGTCACCTCCTCGACTGCCTTCCCTCCGTCCACCTTGGCAGACAGACGGACGTTGTGGAGGGGCAGATGGGACAGCACGCTGTCCGTGTTCAGCCTGCAAGTGTGTCAGTGGGTCAGTGCAAGTGTACGCACAACTACTACGCACCTGTAGTCGACCCTCATGTCCACGTGTCCCTCGTCGCTCTTCGTGTATGTGGTCATGAGGAGAGGCGGCTCTCCTCCCCCCGCCCACTCACCCAACTCATACCGGACGATCTGAAAAACAAATCGTTTACATTCCTCATTCTTATTTCTTTTTTTGTTTATGACAGTGGACAATTGGCTACTATTGCTTAACGAAGTTTTTTGACATGCTAGCCTAACTGCCTAATCCTGATGTGATATCATATTAGATACAAGGATGCGGAAACAATGTTTGTGTGGTGGTCTATTCACCAGATCCAGAATCAAGAAACAATGATGCCTACCTCTGCATTGTAGAATGCCGCGTCTCCCTTCTCCCTCTGTTGGGCGAGCAGCCAGTTGGCGAGGGCGAGACGGTCCACTCTGCAAGGGAGGAATGCAGAGAGGAGGGGAGAGCAGGGGAGAGGAGGGGAGAGGAAGAGAGGGAAGGAGACCTACTTGTATACTTGTCCGTGTAGGGCAGTGGTCGATGAAGACACCGCGTCTCCCACGAGTAACTGAAACAAGCAAATGCAAACGGTCTCAAACAGACTCGAACGCATTTCTCCACAAAACAACTCCCAAAACATACCTACTCCACCTCTTATCCATTAATAATGATCAGTGTATTCTCCCCAGCCCCACCTCTCCACCCACCTGTTTATTGGGCAGCACCGCCTTGATCTGATCGGCGTCGACGAGTCGGAACTGCATCGCCTCCATGTCCTGCTTGACGTCTGTGAGCAGAGGCAGCGACGACGCCGCGAACGACACCATCACTGTGCCGAACACCCGCACTGTGCGTCTGCAACAGCAACACAAACATGACACACATTAATCGACAAGGACGCGTTCATGGAGAGAACTTGCCAGGCAGGTGGTAAACAATATCCATATCTATTGCTAATATGAATAATCTGAACCACCGACTGACTTGGTGACGTCGGCGCCGCGGAACCAGGCGTGCGTGTATTCATGCACTGCCATCGCCACGGGAACGCGGTGCTCGCTGAAAACACACACAAACACAGTGAAGGTCTACTTCAGCATCCAACATTCAGGTGGTAACAACATCAACGCGTATTTGACAACTATCTGCAGGGTAGAAAGTGATTGCACATTCCCACACTTGCCTGATAGTAGGGGGTGGTGGTTGGGCGGGTGCATTGGTGGGTGCGAATGGGTCTCCGATGGAGAAGGTCGAGTCACTCTTCGGCAGCATCTGCGAGCCCCAGCCGCCTGCCCCAGCCCACTCCTGAGAACCACTCCCGCCGCCAGCCGATGCACTGCCCTCCTAGACAGGCAACACTCCTTCCTCTCTCTCTCTCTCTCTCTCTCTCTCTCTCTCTCTCTCTCTCTCTCTCTCTCTCCACTCACCCTTCCAAACAAGTGCAGCGTGCTCGCACTGGGCGTGTTGCTGCGCGGCCGGGCTCTGTAATAATATTCCTGACCATGTAGCATAATTACATAAATATTACAAAAAGCGTTTATCATATTTCTATTTTTCAAACCCCAAACACCGAAATCACAACAGAATTAGGAAGCACACAACAAACCTGGCCATTCCAGTAGTGGCGCTCATGGAAGCCGAGAACGAGAGAGGGACGTTGGAGCGACAGAACTCGGATTCTGGAAGGGGACAACGTTCAGTCAACAACAATAAAACCCAACACAGCTCGCATGATTACTCCACTTCCAATACAAATACACATCAAGCAGTCAAGTAACAGTCTAGTCTAGACACGGCAACATATTCAGTTACAATTCTCATCTTCAGTTCATGCGAAAACTCAAATTATACTATCAAATTCTAACACTTTTCTGGAACCGCACGTTTTCAAGTTGCTAGATCTATTTTGCTCATGTTAAGACTTAAACATGTCACGAAAAAAAAACATGTCATCAACACAAACGTTCTTCTAATCTACAATTTGAAAGTCACATTCAGTTACAAATACACAATTTTAGGCTCACGACGTCCGTACTGTACCCTGAGCAGTCCACACTAGCAACTTCCACAACCGGAAATATGTTTCCAACAAATGTTAGTACCCCACTGCATCGACACACCGTCAAACTTGGCACGCAGATGGTCGTCACCGGTGTATGCGGGTCGGAGGGGCCGTGCCTGGAGGGACTGCGAGAAGGCGGGCCGGGCACTCCCTCCTCCCCCTCCCCCTCCCAGCCATGGCTGCCGGTCGAAGGTCGACGAGCGGGCCAGGGACATCAGACCCACCGCGTCACGCAGCTCCTCCACCTGCAACACAACACATACACACGTCAGATTATGTTCGCAGCAGATATGCTAAATTCGCAATGCTTCGAGCAGACGAGCAGGGACAGAACAATAATCAACCGTTCGTAACGGAATGTCGACGAGCGGGATGGAGGTCGAATGATCTTGACGTCTTCCGACCGAACAACGCCTTTTCCCCACCCACCGACGCGGCGACCGAGTGGCCAGTCTGTCCAGCAGGTCGGATCACCAGGTTCCGGATGCGAGACTGCTGCAGCTCGTTCTCGTCCTGTGACAGTCAGACATACCCTCACATTAGACATCTCTGTGGACATTCTCGTATATCGTAATACAATCGAATAGTTAAAAAAAGATAAAGAAGATACTTTTTTATGTCAGCAGTGAATGACGTTTCCATGTAATACGATACGTTTATAGCTGTAATTTCTCATTAAATGTATCTTTCGACATTTATACACTTGGAATGACAAATAACATGTTCTAATGAAGTGAACATATCCATGAGCACTAAGCATGCGTAATTGTGACCGACTTGGACTGACCTCTTCGTCGCTGGAGCAGCTGCTCCAGTTGGTGTCCTCCTTCTCCTCCTCCCTCTCCTCCTGCCTCACAGTATATCCCTCCGCATCCACTCCCCCTCCTTCTCCCCCTTCTCCACGAACGGAGCTCTTTTCCGAAAGCGCCTAAAACGACATCGTCTAAATCTAAATTCGAGTCATAACATCAAGATTTCAATGCTCTCTTTCCACCACTACATCAGACATCGCCCTTTCTCAGTTCTCACTTTCGTTGTAACCAATTCCGTGCTAATCCCCAACTTATTATTTTATACGAAGTTGCAGCGTGCAAAAGAGATTTCATTATCCTTATCCGATCAAAAACCAAAACAGTCCGCCCAGCATAATTCGACAGAAAAAGAAGCAAGCCACTGGGGAGTCAAGGTCGAAATCACACGATAATAACCAAACCAACAACGAAATCATAAACTATAAAAACATACTAAAAATGAAAACATACCTGCTCCACTTCCGGAATATTGGAATCTAACAAACAGCGCGGACCACTCATCAACTGAAATCAAACCAATTATTCATCAATCGGTTTCGATATCGATTCTTCGTGATCACATGTTAGAACAAAACATTGTATTGATAATATGATCATTGATCAACGTATACTTATAAATCAATACTCACCAATATACACATACATAATAAACAAATAAAAACATACCGATTTGTCGTCGCTTTTCGAGCTGCTGGCAGTACTCTGTGCGTCTTCCATACTGAAAAATAATAATCAACGAAAAAGACGGAGAAGTGGAAATGGGGCAGAAGACTTCATCTCAACAAACAACCAACACCCTATCATAGGGCCCTTCTTCTCTCTCCCATCTCTATCCAACCATTCTCACTTCACAACACACCTAATTGGGGGAGCATGAGTAGCGGAGAGAGAGAGAAGAGAGAGAGAAGAGAGAAGAGAGAAGAGAGAGAGAGAGAGAAGAGAGGAGAGAGAGAGAGAGAGAGAGAGATGGACGGATCGGGTGCGTGCGTCTATCCAATCGCTGAGATGTCGACATGACACGAGAAAAAGAGAGAGAGAGAAAGGAAAGACAATGGTGCGTCGGAGCAAAGGAGACGGGCGACGTGCCACCAGTGGTGTGACACCGCAGCTCATTTCGATCTTCAACGTCTTCGCCCAACTTCGCCCAACAACGTCTTCCGCCAAATACACAACACAACACAGACCGAATGACATCATCCATTTCAAGCTACATCGATTCTGAACATAATTGCTATGAGAGAAGACTGCAGCGGTCGCCTGAGGAACCCAAACGGGCATGGCTACTGCACAGTAAGAGAGAAACAGCTAGAGCGGAGGGGCAGAGAGAGAGACGTAGAGCCGTAAACAAGCTAGTAAACAAAATGGACACAACCAGAGAGCTGTCGACGCCGCGGATGGCAGATTGGCAGATGAAAAGACTCATCTCATTGCGGACACAAAAAGAGACGAGAGAGAGAGAGAGAGAGAGAGAGAGAGAGAGAGAGAGAGACGATAGCGGGAGGGGGGGAGGGGCGAAAAGAGGAAAGGGAGGAGAGGCGTCTAGATTGAAACACGCACCCGTGTGTCTCCAGCCCTTCTCCATTCGCACTCGATTTCTTCTTCTTATTCGGCCGGAACTTGAGGAAGCCTGCAACAAAGAGACACGCTTCACGCACAATTAGAAAATCTCTCTCTCCCTCCGTTCAAAAGTCGTCTCGGCATCACCTCGTCTCCCGAACCCAGTCCACACAGTCCCCCTCCCCCCCCCCCCCCCCCGCACTCACCCGTCTGTTCTGCCCCCGCCCCTCCTCCCCCTCCGATCTCCCCGGGCGTGCCGCTGATAGAGTGGTGCTTCTTCCTCTTCGGCAGCCACATCGACAGCTTCTTCGTCCCCGATCCGAACGACGACGAGAAGTTCGACATGGACAGAGAAGCTGCAAACACACACGGTCACTCATATAAGGAAATCTGGATCTAACAAAGACAAACACAGGACTGAGGACAAATCGTAAGCAGTTTCGTCTCTTTAGCGCACTACTAAAACACGGGTGTAAGACATTTGTGGACAAGCCGAGACATTATGGCAACACAAATTGACCCCGTCTCTGCGCCGGCGGAGGCTGCACTGCTGCTGAAACACGGAGACACAGTGAACAAGTTAGAACGTGCGTATCCCAGAACGTGAACCAGTTACAGTGCGCAATCATCACTACTAACGTACCCCTTACACCTTACAGACGGAATAACATAACCCCCACGCACCTGCGGCCTCCCTGTCCATTGCTGCCGTTGTCGCGCCTCCACTGACGGGCGAGTGAGACTGTGCGGGCGACAGCTCGCACAGCTCCCCTCCTCCTCCTCCTATTTCCATCTCCTCCCCTCCAGTCTTCAACAGGTCCGCCACCGCCACTTCGTCCGCAACTCAAAGGAATAGATTAAATAAATGAGTTAAAAAGTAATATTAACACATTACTATGCATGACCACAATAGCAGTTATCTTTTCGATCACCATCCATTGTCAATTATCTTGGTCCGTTCACTCACCCCTGGAGGTGTGTGGGGGTAGGGAGGCTGCGAGGGAGGCGGGGAGCAGAGAGCGCGCCTCCTCCACCACTGCACGCTCTGCAACAAGCAACAACACTACATACACACGCACAAACACTACAAATGGCTAGAATCACTATTCCTTGCGCACGTTGAGTCTGTGAGATTACGTGAGAAAACTAAGCACAAACACTTCTTCAGACTTCAAACTATGTGATGAGACCAGTCAATAGGCATGTCTAGGACTGAAACAACCCACGCGGTCTGTCGCTGCCGGTGGCCTTCTCCTGTACGAATCGAGTGAGGTAGTCCTCCACACACATCGACTGCACAGACTCGCGGAATTGAGACGCGATCTGAAAAGAAAACACTCCCCTCTCTCTCTCTCTCTCTCTCTCTTTAAATAGCACTTTCTTTCATATTATCTCGATAAAAATATGCACTGTGCACAGCTCTACCATATCCGACCAAAACATTTTTTTAAAACTGTATTGCCACTAATATACAATATGTATTTACACATGCAGCTAATGTGCAGTCTGTGAAACAAAATGCAATCGCACAAAGATGCAAGGAGCGTGGTTCGATGGGGTGCACGCATAAAGATGCCATCAATGCATACTGCGTACCTGCATATTGGCGGCGGCGGCCTCCTGTTGATGGGCGGCTATCTGGAGGAGCAGCTGAGTGAGGTGCGAGAAGAGGGCGCGGTCGTGCGCCTCCAACGACGAACACGCACCCGACATGTGACGCTCGAACTCCACACGCACCTCAAGAAAGAGATGATATCGATAAGACACGGACAAATGGTTTTCAAAAGCAGAGAGAAAATCAGCCGCACGATGCCACTCTCGCTTCGTATATTCTACCAGTCACCGCCCTTGCCTTTTTACTGTTTTGTGAGTGAGTAGAGTACAACTAATTTGAGAGGCCACTATACAATTCGAATGATCGCGGATAAATCTTTGAATCTGATGATTCCATCAGTTTCCACGCACCTTCTCGTACTTGTCCACATAGGCCATGTAGTCGTCCCTCGCTGTGATGAACTTGTGCTCCGCCTTGTTCGTCTGCGAGAGAGATGTGAGACAGGGAAGAAAAACACAGAGAGAGAGAGAGAGAGAGAGAGAGAGAGAGAGAGAGGGAGAGAGACCTCCTTGGCAGTGGCGACTGGGTCGTCGCGCATCTTGCACCACTCCACGTAGCGAGTCGCGTACGTCTCTTTCGCCTACAAAGCACGCGTCACGATTCGTACTCGAACGACTTCCTTCCCCATTCATATCACAAATCACAACTTCCCAACCCATCAAGTGAGTGTGACTGACGACAATGTATGTACATTTTCGACACATTTTCGAATCATGGCATAATGGTATATGACATTCAGAATACAACAATGTATGTAAATTATGTATCACGTCTATATAAAAAAATGAAGCGAATGAATAGAACTTGAACACCACTATGAGTGACCGACCTTCTGCAGGCATGTGGTGGTTGTCTGCATGAGGCTGACGGCCTCGACGACCTCGTTGTCGCGCGGCTTGCGCTCCTTCCTCTCACGGACCAACTCCTCCTGGTACCGCGCACACTCACGCGACACATCCTCAAACAACCATCTTCACAGTAGGATAGATAATGTCCATTAAAACGTTTTTACTTGTTTTCTCACCTGTAGGTTCTTGATGAGTGCTCCTTGAATGTCAGTGAACAGTTCCAGTGTCCCCTTAGTCACCGTCCACCCGGGCAACAGAGCCGAGCCATTCGACACGAACAGAGACACCTAGCAACGATTACTATAAACCTAATCACACTGTTATACAGTAATTCACACTAACACTATTTACGGTATTCCCTTCATTATACAGCAGATCACAGTATCCTTGGCGTCATTATCTGAACCGGTAGCATATGGCATAATCCCTAGTAAGCGTGACAAGTGATTCATTCCCTCTCTCACTCAATCAACGGAATCGATCGATCAGTTCTCGCCTCACCTTGTTTATACTGCGAGTCGCACCCCGCAGCACGTCTTCCTCGTGTGAAAGACGGTCCTATAAAGAACTTGTCAACATATATAAATGTAAACAATCTAAATAAACAAATACAAAAAAAAACAAAGCTGACCTTGACGAATTGGAGTACTTCTGCGGCGGCCTGCTCGCCGTGCTTGCGACGCTCGCTGAGCACATGGTAGCCATAGTGTTTGTCGCCCTGCAGTAACAGGTAAACAAACGAGTAAACAACGAGTAAACAATGAGGAATTGACAAAGCAGAGAGAGTAGTTCACAAACAAACTCTCTTACCCAGAAGTGGTCGGCGTAGTCCCATCCGACGGACGGTTTATCCGAACCGTTCGCAGCTACCGCCATTAGACAATCGCACTCGCCTCGATCAAAACGTCATCCGAAAAGGGTTCTGTGAAGAGTTGACGTACATAAATCACAATACAGCGCCAAACGCGCCAAAAATGGAGAGAAGAATGGAAAAAGCGCGCGTCTCACTGTGTGGTGTAATATGTCACATGTTGCGTGTATGCACAATATCATCATCTGTCACTACCACTTCACTTGTTTTTTATCTCCGTTTATTTTTCTCTGTAATTTATATATTTGTCAGTTCTAATATTTTTGTAGAATACATCAACCTCTGTAATCACCGAGAGTACTCTCACATTATCACCAAAACAACAGTACAGGGCTCCTAACATCGTTATGCTATTGTTTTGTTTCCAGAACATTCCATCGATTGTTTTGAGTCTCCTACCACCAGTTTCAATCAATGTTCCCTTATATGGGGCATGTGCTGTTTACCGGCGCGCCCCGATAAGAGACCGAGTTGTGTAGATGTAGTTTGCGCTGTCATCATGTTCTCTCTCTTTCTCTCTCTCGCTCGCTCTCTCTCTCTCTCGCTCTCTGATGCAAGTGGCAATGACCCATGCCTCTACGTCTCTACTTTTTCATGCTTATCGATCCGCGTGTTTGTTGTGCCGAGTCGTGTGTTGATCTCTCTTCCCGCGGACACTCCCGCGGAGATACTGTCGCGCCGCCCATTCTCGCAGTTTCTACTCCATCCCTTTCGTATCAGTGAACCTGCCAACTGCATCGCTCCGTCACTTGACTGTTTTCGTTCACCGCACTTGCTTGCTTCATGTTTCCGCATTGTGGTGTTGTATTTTACGTCCTTTAGTTGGTGAGCTCACTCGTACAAGCACACAATGTTCATATACGCAGTGAGCCAGACCCTTCGTTCTTTCTTCCAGGTTAGATGGTGGTTTGGGTGTTGCATGCGTCCCCTTTTCTGTTGCACGATCACTTTTCCGTTTTGTCATCACGATTTCTCGACTCGATACTAGACTCTAGTTTTTAAATCATCATGGTATTGCCATTTAATCATCGGTTGTTCGTATATGTGCGCGTTCTGACGGGTTTCCCTCGTACACACCCGGTCGTTTCAGCCAGAAGCCTCTCAGAAGATGTCGAACCACGCTGTCGCTGTGCTCCGCGGTGACCAGGTGCAGGGAGTCGTCCACTTCGAGCAGGTCCGTCGCCTCCTTATCAATTAATCGATATGACCATGCAGGCGGTGTGATGAGGAGGGGAGGAGGAGAGGTGGCGGTGTGGTGGCCGCGGCGAGATGTGAGGTGGATATAATATAATAATCTTTATCTGCCAAGAGATATTGGAGAAACAAAACAGAAAACGTACAATGCGGCCAATATTGAGCTGTTTGTTTATCAGTTTATCATGATTCTTCCTTTGCAGAAGGCCGAGTCTGACGCGTGCACGATCAAGGGAGAGATCTGTGGTCTGTCCCCCGGCCTGCACGGCTTCCACGTGCATCAGTGGGGCGACTCGACCAATGGATGCATGTCTGCCGGACCCCACTTCAACCCCTTCGGAAAGACCCACGGAGGACCCGGAGTGAGTGTGGAATTAGGGTACCCACATCGGGTTTATGGTATTTGTGAAAGATATTATTTAAGGGTTCGTTTTCATTGTGATACTGATGTTTGCCTGAAGTTGTTTGTAAACATGTTCATGATCTCTTTCTCTAGGACGAGACCCGTCACGTGGGTGACCTCGGAAACGTCGAGGCCGGAGCCAACGGAATCGCCAAGTGAGCGCCTTGACTTACTAGTTTCTCAGCAATTCTAGCAATATTGTAACTGGTTGGAGGTTCGAGCTGAAGGACAAGCTGGTGACGCTGTACGGAGTGAACAGCGTGGTGGGACGCTCGCTCGTCGTCCACGCCGGACAGGACGATCTCGGTAAGGGGGGAGGGAGGGAGGGAGGGTGTCCATCAAGAGGGAATGCTGGGTGTAGAAGGTAGGGGCGAGGGCTGATCTTATGCGGATACGTTGAATAGGTAGAATGAAATGTATATGAACTGGGCAAAGGGAAATTCGATTTTAAATTGTGTAAGACACACTGAAAATCTACTGCACATCGCCAACATTTTTCTGGAGTGCGTTTTATTAGGTATTTTTTTAAGAGTGAACCTATGTGTATCATTCCCAATATATTGCTCTCATAAAATAGATTTATACGTGATAATGACAGCCAAACATATTATTAGCGGAAACAAACTTCACGATCCGTTTGTATTGTTTGACCGTATAGTCTGTTTCTAGGCAAGGGTGTGGGCGAGAAGGCGGAGGAGTCTGCCAAGACGGGCAACGCGGGAGCGCGCGCTGCGTGCGGAGTCATCGCCCTCGCGGCCCCCCTCTGAAACGAGAGGAACAGACTGTAGACACTGTCCTACTCTCCCTCTTACCCTCAACACTCTAGTTGTCTCCTTTATGTCGTTTACACTCTATGATATCCCGTGAATCAGAGTATTGTTATCCGTGTACCGTGTTTGTCAGACGTTATATATTGGTAATAAATGTATTTATCGTTTGGATTGTTTTGGTGCTCGTTGCACTGCCTGGTGGCTGAGTGAGAGCTGGGGAGCTTTCAAGTATGCCCGTCTTTTGTCTGATCTGTCGTCTGTGTGCCTGCCCCTCTCTCCTCTCCCTGCTCCCTCCCTCCCGCTGTAAGATCTCTCTCACGCGACTCTCGTCTATTGATTCCGAGTCAACCCTGCAATCCCCGTGAAATCATGACCGAGTGCAACTTTGCAAACGACTTCTTACGCATTGTCTATTCTTGGATTAGTGTTTTGGTTGTCAAGTGCGCGTTTGTTTGTTTGTCGAGTCTTGGTTGTTTTCGAGTCTGTGTCGGCAGGGAGGATGTCAAGAATACTTGGCTGTTGTCGAATCTGCCCTATCCTCTTCTTGAATTGAATGTGTTGAATGTAAGTGCAGAAGGTTGAAATATGTCCTATTCTATGCACTCTACTCGACAACTGTCAAAGCCTTTCAACGCTCAGGTGACTTTTTCGAGGGTTGTAATAACATTGCACACACTTCCTTCTCGTTTTTCACTCCCGGAGGTCTGCTGACAGAGAGAGGTGGTCAATCGTCTCTCCTCTCTTCTATCAGATGAATGATCATGTGAATCTCGTCCACTCTTTTCTTACGCTTCCGTCAAAATATTATTGATGTCGTTATGAATCGGAATTGCTGTACCAGATGTGTTACGCAACGAACCGATTTCCTTGTTTACCTTTATACGCCAGCAACGTTATTGTACGTTTCACCTATACGTTTCAGGTGATTGGACTATGGTGGTGCGGAGTCTGTTCGATTTGTGCGTGCTGAGACTCGGTGAAAACGATGCGAGGGTGGAGAATCTACAGGTATGGGGTGAGAATGGAAAAGGAAGATCGAACGTGAGATGGAATGTGGATGTGCTTAAAAGCTTGGTATTTGGTATACCGTAGACTATAGTGAGGATAGAGCTTGATAGTTATCCTGACGAGAAAAGTGAGTAGATTTGGAAGGGAATGTGGTTACAGTACGCCCCTGCCGAGTGCAAGCAGCGTCTCCTGCAGTTCATCTCCAGTCACGACAAGGTTAGCGAACCTTATGCAGCAACTTTACAGTTTTATAATATCTTCTCACTTCGTTCGATCCATGCATCTCTCGTTTACTGTGTTTCTGAAATATCAAAACTGTTGTTTTTCGTCTCTGTTTCTCTATTTCGCCTCGTTATAGCTGCTCCTCTCCTCCTTTTCCCGTCTCGTCATGGCTCCTCGATTCGGAATCGGACTCACCCGACTCGAGTTTTTCCTATCCGATGATATCACTGACGGTGAGTGATAACAAAATTGGACAAATTGTATCCATAACCTGACACTTACTGTTAGAAATGAAAACGGGTGAAGTTAGCAAAACATCTCAATCATGAAAGCTGGCATGTTTTAGTGAATTGTGTTTTGGTGGATCCCTCTGCTCTCCGTTTCTCGTCCGTTGTTGACGGGTTGACGCGGTGCTGTACGCACTCGGATCGAGTGCTCTGTGATCGATCGATACTTGCAGATATGCTCATCGCCCTCACCGAATACAACAAGCAACTGGAGGTGATCAGTCTGGTGGAGTGCAGCCAGATCACCAACAAGGTGCCTCCCTCCCTCCCTCCCTCTCTCTCTATCTCTCTCTCTCTCTCTCTTTCTCTCTCTCACCCTCTCTCTCACCCTCTCTTTCAGGGTGTGTTGGCGGTGACTCGTGAGCAGGGCAGTCTCCGGTCTCTGGAGCTTCGCAGTATGCGACACATCACAGACGAGGCACTCGTGCAAGTCAGGTAGACACACTATGCACAACAGAAGTGTTTATCACGACAAAAACAAAAACACACGCTCGTTGAGGTTCGAGGTATTGAAAGATGGATTTTTCAGAATACACTCATTGAGCGTTATTCCGCTACCCCCAAAAAACATGTTACAATGTGAATTCTTCAGATCTCCCGTTCTGACAAACGTCGATCTGTCCGGATGCAGCCGAGTGAGTACACATTTTACGTAATACGTTTCACTGTTATACCATATACTAATAGTATTCGTGAAAGGTTAGTGCCAATAAAACAAACTTTGCCTATACGATAAATAGTTGATCAATGGAAAATAAACAGGGATTGACATAAAGCTCTTCCAGATCACATCGGTGGGAGTGTACGACATAGTGTCGTGGAATCGCGCGCTTCACTCGGTCTCCCTCAACTCGTGCAGTGGACTCGACGACCAGGCACTATACCACATCGCATACTACTGCGGGGAGAGACTCACGGTAGGTGCACTGTCTCTTCCTCTATCTACATTTATTCTCCCCCTCTGTCTCCCTCTCTCTCTCTCTCTCTCTCTCTCTCTCTCTCTCTCTCTCTCTATCCCTCTATTCCTACCGTTCAGGTGTTGAATCTGGACTTTATGACGTGTCTGGAGGATCCGGTGGCGGCGCTCTGGCACGTGTCCAACTGCTGTCCCAACATCAGCCAGCTATCACTCGCCAGGTTCTTCAATGATGTATGAGAGAGAGAGAGAGAGAGAGAGAGAGAGAGAGAGAGAGAGAGAGATGGTTTGCCTTCAGCTGGACGAGTCGATGTCGGAGTGTCAGATCGGGGGTAATCTGAGGGACGTGGACCTGTATGGCAACTTCTTCACCCAGCTACCCCGCCTCCCACCCACCATCAGGGCCATTCGACTCAGTGGTCAGTGCACTCTCATCATCTCAACATTACAGCTGACAACCTTACACGCATAGTACGTTTCACGAAGAGAGTTTGACTGGAAGGATATTGTATAAACAATAATTCTAGAATATATATATATATATATATATATATATATATATATTAAAATAATTACTAGATAAATATAACATTGTTTTACTTGAGTGTCGGGCGACGAGGATCCGATTGCACTGGTGGCGGCATTGGAACAGCAGCCATACCTATCCAAGATAGACCTGCAACTCACGTGCAGAGACGCCAGCATCGTGAGTGGTCCTCTCCTCCTTTCTCTCTACCTCTTCCCCTCTCTCTCTACCTCTCTCTCTCTCTCTCTCTCTCTCTCTTCCCCTATTTCTATACTCTCTCATTCTCAGATATCCCTTCTAGACTGCCGTCGACAATGCAAACCGTCTTCTCTGCACTCTGATTCCTCTGCTCGGCAGTAAGGTGGTGATTCTACAGGTAAGATATATTAGATAGTGAAATATTAGAGGCGGCGCTGCGCGCCGCCCGTTTGTTATGATTTGTGGCGCGCTCAGTGCGCCACTCCCAATCTACACGAAATGTCGTATTCGTTATCTTTCAGGTGGCAGTGCAGCGTCTGTTTGACGACTCCCTATCGTCTATTCTCGAGTGCACTCCGAACCTACAGCACCTCGCGTTCGATGTGCAACACCTCAACAATATACTACTACACAAGTACTTCTCCGGTCAGTCCCTCTTTTCTCTTTCCCCGTCTCTCTCTCTCTCTCGCCCTCTCTCTCTCTCATTCCCTCCTTCCAGGCAAGCACTGTGCCGGATCACGTCTTCGCTCGTTGAAAATGTGTCGCATGCGAGTCACCTACAGGGTACTGTTCGCCATTGCGAGGGGAGCGAGATCTCTGCAGGTGAGAGAGAGAGAGAGAGAGAGAGAGAGAGAGAGAGGGAGAGAGAGGGAGAGAGAGGGAGAGAGAGGGGGAAAGAAGGAGGATTTGCTCGTCTAGGAACTGGAGACGTCGCACATGTACGCTGCCGATGATCGCTTCCTCTCTCTTCTCGCTCAGAACTGCAAGTTCCTACAGGCGGTGAGTCTCTTTGGAAAACCGCTTATGGATTTATCGATGAAAATATATATAATGTATGTATAATGCGGAAAAACTTGTTTGAATCTTATACGGCATCATTTAATTAATATAATCGACAATACATTATTTTAGAGAACTGAACACCATTATCCCAAAACAATGAAACGTATCTTTGAAAAATCTACATATTTCCAGGTCAATTTCAACGGCTGCAAGTACGTCTCGGACAAGGGTCTGGCTGCCATGGCAAGGTACAGAGAGAAGGGGAGAAAAGAGATAGATAGATAGATAGAGAGAGAGAGAGAAAGAGAGAGAGAGAGAGAGAGTCTGTTGCCCTCAGGCGCTGTCCGCTGAAGGAGGTGCGTATCCGTGCGACCGCCTGCACTGACAAGTCCATCTATCTTCTCGCACAGTTCTGTCCCGATATGGAATGGATCAGCCATGCTGACTTCTCCGGTACGACATTTTGTTTCCTGATTCCAGAACAGAACACAGAACAGAACACGTTAAACGTATACAGTACTCATTTGATTAGCTATCGAAACGTAAAGGTAAACAGATAAAGGTAGCCCCTCGATTCAAGAGCCTTATGAGTACTCTGCGGGCTATCGAAAAGTATTGAAAACGAATGTTTGTGATATTACAGGAAAGCCCAAATTCACGGATGCGGCACTGCAGTGCCTGAGGGACTCTTGCATCCAGAGAGTCATCTGCTGATCTGACCCTCTCCTCCTTCTCTCTCTCACTCTTGCTATCCTCTCCCCCTTCTCTCTCCTCTAATAGTCTAATAGAGAATGGGGTGGGGATAGAGAGAGTGAGAGTAGAGTGAACATTCAAGCAGAGTAGCATACTTGCATATACTCGACATTTTTGTGAGGTCTACGAGGTCTCTTTGTTTTCTCGTCCAGGAATTGTATCATATTCGCTGTATATTTGCATGCATTGTTGATTGTGTGATAATATTGACTCGGTGATACTAAATAAAATGTGAATTTTGTCATATTCGCATTGTTTTGGAAACAATTGTACCGGAAGTACTAAAAGTGATCGGAAAATAGGATAAAATAAGAGCAGTGACTTTAGAACAAATTACATTTTCCCTTGCGGCTTCTGGGGAAGTTTCAATCTCGGCGGCGGAAAATCCGGGCTCCGACGATCGATCGCAGAGAAACGCCTCCGAGAGTTTCATCCTCTTCGAGGAATACCTCTCCAGTCTTAATGCCGTAGATGTAGATAGTAGCAAAATCGAATACCAGTCCGGTTAGTGTCCACCGTCGCACAGAATTGTTCAGGGGCCACAAATAAATACTTCTTACACATCACCGTTGCAACGCCTCACATCTGGAATACAGAGTTTGCTGACTACGGCACTACAAGAAGAAAGTAAGCACGATGCATGATTTTCAGAAAAAAAAGTACTATTCTTTCAAAAGTTCTGTTCTGTTTTCCTTCATTTCTTCTCTCACGTACCCTGCAGCAGGAAAAATCTATATTTTCTCCTAATCTCGATTCAGATTATTTTGGCGCAAGTATTAGTACATTTGCGAAACGTGAGAGAATCACTTGGAGTTCCTGTTATTTATTACGAGTCACAACACAATATTCATAGTACGCAATTCGCAGTAGTGTAACTACTGTTTCCGTCCTGCATCTGCTCAGCTATATTACGAACTTTTGTTATCTTTCATAGTTTCACGTGAAATTATTCAACATACGTTGTACGACAAAGTTATAAAGTATGTTGCACATTAAGATACGACATATACGTACTTTTGTTTTAATTATCCGTCGTCTTTTTTTACAGAGTGCATATTGAATTTTCAGATGCACATGTTCCAAACCATATTGTTCATAATCGAGCTCCTCATCTTGATCATTGATTTACCATCGCAAACATGGGTCATAATCAAAATAATATCTAATGATAAACACCACGTCTACTTCAGGCAAGTCTTCGGTTAATTCAACATCAGATATATAGAAACAATAGAAACTATAATTTTTTGAGTTTTTTTTTTGAAATCATGAAAAAAATCCAAAGTCGTTCAGAGGCCGATTTTTGAGTTGCACCATAAGCGCGAATTAGTATTCACACTGATGCGGATTTGTTTTCTGCAATCGAAAGAATGTCTATCGACATATACATAATTATGTTATTTTTCATGGTTTTGGAGAGAAGCGCATCCTATTACTATTGTGATGTACTATATTTTTTTTATGAAAACAATAAGCGTGTTGTTAATTTTAGGCATACGAAACTCTGAGCAAACGTACAGTTATAAAATGGTTTGCTATTTACAATGTAAGTTTGTTCACATTGTAGTTTTCTAAAATAAGTTTATAGATAACAATTTTGACATTTCTAGAAGTTTGTTTCAACCAAGGTGAGTCATTTTTTCTTCCGTCACAACTACATAGTCTCTAAATGGAAACAAATTGTTTTGCTCTGTCTCCGGTCACCGCCCAAGTGAAAATGAGGAGTTGTGCCAGGTTGTGGCAGAAATAAGTCGCCACTGTTTCTTGAAAGGGGGTTCTTAGCTACTTGGTAGACCCAAACCTCTGCGCTCACTGTGAAAGCACACTATTTCGTCTTTCTCTCGCGAGTTCGAGCCTCTATCGCATCGATAGACCCAAACACGAGCCTTCTTCAAAGCGCGTTAGAGGCTCGATAGAATAGAGGTGTGATAGAAGGTTGATAGAAGGTGCCTCGAACAGAGGCGAGCCTCTATCAACTCTCTAGCAACTCTCTATTGCTCGAATTGCAATGGGAATTCGTTAGGTTCAAACGCTCCTGTTTGGGGCTATCAATGCAATAGAGACTCGAACACGCGAGTGGAAGACGATTAGTGTGCTTTCACGGATAAAGCAGAGGTCCGAACTAGTGTTTGGGTCTATAGAGTAGCTAAGAACCTCTTTAGAGATACAGGGGGACCTATTCGTTCTGCCCTCCCCGCTCATCGGCCCTTTTGCCCGTGGCACACCTCAATGCGAGAGATGGCAGCGAATGACCTTTCGCACAGGCGAGACAGCACGCGAACAGAAGAGAGGCAGGCGGCAAAAGAGCAGAAATGACGGTGGCGGGAATTCCAAATTTTGCGCTCAGATCGTGCGATGATCGATTCTGATCGCCACGTGCACGTTGAAAATTCGTTCAGCTTGCATTCCAATGACCGTTTTGTCACTCATAAATGATTAGAAATTGTCAGAAATAGGCCCTGCATTTTTAAAATCTATAAATCAGTGTCGTCTAATAAAACGAAACAGTGTGCAAAATCTCTATGTTAGAATTTTAATTTCCGAACCTACTTTATGATTTTTTATTGTCTTTTTTTAAAGACTACCACTACAACCTCGTGTGTTTGATACTTAACTGTTTCATTACGACATGCACTTTCTTCGTAAGCCTTTATGTGCCGTACAAACAGCCACACACCCTATTCAGAGTTTGCCTGTATTATTCAAAATCAATGTCCGCTACTATTCGCAACGCCACGCAAAGAAAGTCTCTCTTTCCGAAAGGTGCGTACAACTTGAATGGTTTGCTTACAACAGTTTTTTTTAAATATAAAAATAATGTCTTAAAGGAAAAAAAAAGGACAATGGATGATCTTCATTGATCTTCATTTTGAAAAAAATTGCAAACAGTTTTAACATACTTATAAAATTTAAAAAGAGTAACCAATGAGACGGCGGGAAGTACACCTATGTGGAAGAAGCTATGGCGCGAGGAGATACCAATTGGCATGGAAGCAAAGGAACACCCGGAGCTCTACACGTCAAGAACGGTACTCTAATGATCCAGGAATGATTATCGATCAAGTATCGTCTTCCCGCCACTAACCTCGTCAGCCAAACTGTCTTTTCCTGGCGTTAGCCTATGTATGTATCTAGCATTTTAGGCACTACTGTATGCTTCTTATCATGATTGTGTTGTCATATTCAGATATAACGATTCTGGATAAACTATTGATTGATTGATTGATTGACAAAATTTTAAATATGCTGACGAGAGCCAAAGTGTCAACAATCTTAAGATCAGGGAATATTCCATTGTTTGGATCTGGATAAGTACATACTTTTAAACATGAAATTTGACGCGTGCAGGTTCACTACGGCGCAGAACATCCGCTCGACGCGGCTCGTGCTTCCGTTCGTCGTCAACGAGTTCGCGTCGCGCATCCTCTACGTCGCCCTGCTCGTCTACGTCAACTTCTACGCGTGCAGGAATGTGATCCTAGGACGGGACACGTCACCCATCAGCCACGGCTACTCGCTGGTGCGTTGCATTATGGTCAATCACATGTACGGTAATTGGGTTTTGGGTGAGCACAAATGAGACTGGCGGAAGTAACAAGGCCGGCCATGTTTCAGCTATTCGCGTACGAGCGGCTCTTTTTCTGTATGGTGGTTCTGCGGGGGGTGCGACAGGCGGACAGACAGACGGACAGACAGACGGACACAGCGAAGACACCATGCGACACCGCCGGCAGGCACTTCCATCACCTGAAAGAGGCGTGGAAGTGATTGCGCCAATCAACTGCTAGTCAGCTCTTCCTTATTGAATTCAACAAATATAAATGTTTATGATGCCATAACATCTTTATGTGACTAGTTCCGCGTAAGTCGTGTGTCTCTTTCTTCACTTTGTCTTGGAGAATCGTGAGTTATCATGGTTAATCATTGATAAATGAACGATTGGTAAGGGATACTAAGACAATAGTGATTCAAACGGAAGTGATTCATTCATAATTCGTGAACACACGTTCTTTTTTATCGTTGCAAGTTCGCGCATTTGCAAGCTAGCTCGACGAATTCCGTAAAAGGTTCAGCCACCCATACACACTGAATCAGCTCTCTCTCTCTCTCTCTCTCTCTCTCTCTCTCTCTCTCTCTTTCTCTCTCTCTCTCCCTCTTTCTCTCTCCCTCTTTCTCTCTCTCTTTCTCTCTCTCTCTCTCTCTCCATTGTTCAGTGAACTGTCAGAGAGAGCGATTTGATAAAAGGGAGAGAAGAAACAGTCATTCATTCGACGGCGGTGTGGGTCGGAAGAGACTGTGGTGTATGGTGTAATCTGTATGAACGAGTCAGTCGACTCGGTTGCTTTGACCGCTGCGTGCCAAGGCCGCGCGCACTCATTCTCACACCACGTGACGCGTTTCTAAACCGTGATCAATGTATTTGGATGCATATTCGATGTTGTTAATGGTTTATCGTCCCAATAAGTCCGCTGCCTGTCTCTCTCTCTCTTCCTACTATATCAGACCCGCAAAAAGTGTACCAGAAAAGAGAGAGCTCAGGCCGCGTCTCGTGCTCGTTGTACGCGCTCTGCCGCCGATGACATTCCTTAGAAGGCAGTTTGTAGATTCTCTGCAGATGCAGATTCAGATTCTCACTAACACTAAAGCTAATGTTGCAACAACAATAACAACAAAAAACTCGTTATTTGGTAAATTCTTGCTCACTCGCGGTAAACTGTGCTCTTTTATGAGTTCATTTTATTGTTTAGTTCGTTTAGAATGAAGTCGTTGTTGGCTCTACCCGCTCTCCTTTCCGTCGTCTCTGCTGGTATCCCAATGTTTGGACACGAACAGTCGACGAGAGTCAAGGTACGGTACATTGACTTTAATGATTCCAATAACTCCAATGAATCCAGTTCGATTGATTCCACTTCCATTCTGATTCTACTTTTGACTATATTGAAGTCTTGTCATTGATAAAGTGTTTTGTGTTTTCTCAATATCAACAGCTCAATTTTCTTTCAATAAACCGCAGATCACTTTTGTTATTCTTCTCGAATCGACTACGAATTAGCCATTTCTCTGATGTGCGTATCATCGATAGAAATGAAGAGATTATTATATGATCGCAGAATCGAGAGAAAACGCTACAGAAAGTAGAACAAAAAGATAGTAAAAGAAAACAAAAATATGAAGAGAGGAGGTGATAAATAGAAAGCAACAGTTTCTGAAGCTTGCAGGGTACTCTACTATGCGACGACAAACCCGTCGAGGGACTGCGAATCAAGATGTACGATCATGACTGTCAGTTGTTTCGCTTCATATTGTTGATTTCCATATTTCACTGTCAGTATACTACTAATGTACTACTGATTGAAAAGTTTATTATTTTTAAATAGGCGCTGAATACAAACCCGATTCACGAACATTTTTTTCCTGTTGACCTATCCTATCAGACCGCATTTCAGATATAACACTCGATGATTTCATGGGCGAAACCAAGTCCGATCACCACGGAAAGTTCGACTTCTATGGAAAGAACAAGGCGGTTCGTGATTTCAGTTACGAAACATCAAACCATCCTTGTTTTCCGACACTCATTGATTCAATTATCTATTACCTATCAATATTGCAGGTCTTTTCGATCGATCCGAAAATCAACATCTATCACAAGTGCGGCTACAAGGGGGTGAGTCAATCAGTGAAACCAATCAATAAACTGAAGAACGATCAATAAATCAATACTATTCAGCCGTGTTGGCGCAAGCTGACGATCCACGTAAAGAAGGAGTTTGTGAGCGACGGACCGGTGCCGCACCACGTGGGTGTCCCTCGCCCCTCTCTCTCCCTTCTCTCTCTGCTCTCCCTCCTTCCCTCCCTCCCTCCCTCCCTCCCTCCCTCCCTCCCTCCCTCCTTCCCCTTCATCTCCTCCCTCTTCAGACCCTCGACATTGGGAACATCAACCTCAAGGCTCGCTTCGAGGGCGACAGTGTCGACTGCTTCAACCGAATTTAGACCAGACTTTTTTTTCGAATTTCACACAAATCTCATCGTTCATTGCCATCTGTAGATAAAGATTTATATTTATTTTCTTTGCGACGGTTTTTTAATTAATAAATAACTGATCGTGAAATGTATACTCGTTAAACTAACTTCACCCAACAGTCAACAAAAACAATTTATCTCTAACCAAAATCATACCGTAACCACACAACAATAAAATATGAACAAAACGTATCCCACCAACAACCACACATCTATGGCGGCTCAAAGGCCAGATCCCCTAGAGAAGACTCGCCTAGAGTAGTGGGATCGGCGGGACACCCTAGTTGCTAGATGCCCTGCTTGATGTGGGCGACTTCGAGGAGCAGGATGTCAGCCTCAGCCAGCAGAGCAGCCAGACGGGCCTTCGAGCGCGCCTTGTCCTCCTCCACTGCATCCAACATGGACAGGGAGGCCGGGGCCTCGCCTGGAAAGAAGGAGTGAAGGAGAGAGAGAGAGGGGGGAGGAGAGAGAGAGGGGGGAGAGGGGGAGGAAGGGAGAGAGCTTCCCACCATCTCCGAGGAACATGTCCATGTCGACCGGGTCGAACTCGGGCAGGCGCACCGTCGTCGTGCTGACAACAGTGTGCATTGGCAAGGATCACACTTCATACTTTTTAGTTACTCAAAGTCACATTTTAGTTACGCAAAGTCAATATTTGCAACTACTCATTGACAGACAATCACAAAACAAAGAACTGAACTAAATAATGTCTCACGAACACGTTTTTTTGAAAAGAAAATATTGTTTTATTTTAATATTATGATATCATGACGTGTTGGACAATGCTATTAGGATTTTAATTTACGAAAAGTATGCAGGATCCCTTACGAAACAACCTCGGAAGAGAAGGCAATAAAAGACAAAATTATTTCACCTAAACTCTGCCCCGTCGGCCTTCATGTATCCAGTCAGCTCGAATGCGATCGACTCCAGACGAGACGTCAGATCAGACACCGCTTCCGCGCCAGGCATACTGCAATTGATACAGTAACTCCAAATAGTTTATGGTAACCCTCATGCATCTACAGTATATATTTACAATACCGTGTACCGAACCCACTACCGTACCTCTGCAGAGTGAATTTGGCCTTCTGGAGCTTGCGAGTGACGTTGACGAGTTGTTTTCTTTTGGCAGCTTCGCCGCCGCCCGACTGACAACACGCATCGCCCTACAGTAGGCACAGTCAGTACACAATCCAAAACATCAACAGTATCCCATTCAACTCGCTACCGTATACCCAACTACCGTACGCACCTTGCCACAGCCTCCGTCGTCGCATCCGCCCTCCTCCTTCGGCACCTCAGAGTACTCGCGGTAGTCGTGCGTGAAGATCTCAAACTGAAACAGGAATTCAAAATACCGTATCCCGTACCTACAGTGTACCTTACAGTACTATCTACGTACCTGACTGTTGAGGAAGGTGTTCGAGTCGCAGCAGCGGTCAGTGTCCGCGCCCGATAGATCCTCCAGACAATCCGCCATTGCTAGGAAGACTGGGTGGGAGACGAATTGCAATTGCAATACAACAAAATACGCATCGGCCAGATATTACATGGTCTATCTAACCATTACGAATTGTAGGCAAATGTCGAAGTCTTTTCAAAACAGTTTATGAACAAGTATGTATATCACAGATCATATAACAAGGCAAAATGGAATGCGAAGCACAACCGTAATCATAACAGCAAATCAATCAATCAATACTTGCTACCTGATTCTCACACCTCCCTCCCTCCTCACCCTTTCCAGTAGTGCTGTGTATCGGGTGGCGGAGCGAAGCGCGCCTTCTACGAACTCCGACACGAACGAGACCTGTAACCATATTGTGCACACTGAACTGACAAGTGAATATACTTATTGATACTCCATACCTTGTCATACTTCCTGTACTCGATGTGTCGCAGGAACTCGAGCGCGTAGTCGAAACAGTTCCACATGCACTCCGAGTAGCACTGCAAGAAATGACGTCATCGAAACAGAACTCATAAAATAATGTGAATGTTAGAAAGGTGTGTAGCAGGAGATTACATGACAATAACGCAACGGACCTGCGGGAGAAACCGCCGCGCGTGTTGTGAGTTGAACGCGGCCAGACTCGCGTCAAACGACGGGTCCACCTGCAGTACGGGAACTGATATAATGATGAAGCGATATCACTATTATCGTACATACATTAGACAAAACAATGCAACACTCACCTCGAAACGGCACACAGTTATGACGCCGTCCCACCCGGTCGCTTCGTGGGAGACACCGTCCGTCCAGAAAGAGTGGACAATCGACGAGCCATCCGAGATGCCGATGTGCAAGTCGTCACCTGCGCGGTACCTGACATACGCGGCGAGATAAAATGAAACGTATTCATGAGACTCACGATAGAAAGGACGCTTTGGTGGGTTTGAGAAGAAGTGCGCATGGAGTGGACGCTTGCTGGACAAATGGGCATGGAAGGGAAGACTCACTGGCAGAGAGTGGGTAGAAGAAAAGCGAGCAGTCCGGACAGGGCGTGTCCTGAATGTATGATGCAATTGATTACGGTATGTACTTCAAAATGTACCGACACTCGTCACTCACCGGTGATACGGGCGTAGTGAGCAGCAAGCGAGTGGGACAGCCAATATGCTGCACGTAGCTCAGATACATAACTTATAAGAACGTGAAATCATAAATTAATATCAAAGTTAAGTGATTATGACGTCTTAGTGCGACAGCGCGCCAGAATATCAAACGAAATCACACCGGAGCACAGGAATTGTTAATCGCGCGGGAAAATTTGTCGCCTCACCACACTGTCTGTCTGTTTTGGTTAACTTTTAGTTTCGTATTCAAGAAATTGCGTTATTCACATTGTTGTCATAGTCAGAATGAGCGCGTCACAGCCGAGTTTCGACGAGATCGCTATAGAGCAGATGCTCAAGTCGCAGCTGCCCACATCGAGGCGAGTAGAATTTGTTACTTACTTTGTTCACTTGTCTATCTTTTTCTGTTTCAGGGTGAAGCGCATCTGCAAGCTAGACCCGGAGGTGAACATGATCAACACGGATGCCACCAAGATGCTCACCAAGGCTACGGTGAGTAGTTTTTTCTTGGAGTTTGGCAATGTGGCTGCAAAATGTGGCTGAACGTCTTAAACTGGGCTTGTTGAGGAGCTGTTCATCGGTGCTCTGGCGAAGGCGGCGCACACGCAGGCGGTGCTCGACAAGAGGAGGACCGTCCAGCCAAAGGACATCAGTGAGGATCTTCTGCACTATGCACTCTCTCCCCCCTTCCCCCCCTTCTCTCGAATCTTTCTCTACATTCTCCTCTCACCTCCTTTCCCATCCAGGCCGCGTGATCGAGACGAACTGGACATTCGAGTTTCTGGAGGACGCGCTGGATGGCTGGCCGGAGATGCACCCCGCACACAAGAAGCCATCCGGCAAGGAGAACATGGACACGGTCAATGAGGTGCGAGGAGGAGGGTGATTAGGATTAGTTAGTATCAGAATAGCCGTACTGATTTGACTTATATTATCAAATGTAAGTGTGTGTAAAACAAGTGTAGTGTGCGAATCAGATGGACTGATAGCCTGATATGAGGAGAAACGTGTGTACGGATATGCTAATGTTGCAGGAGGACGAGCCGGTTGAGGCGGACAGCGCCCTCGAGGAGGATTCTGCTGTGGATACTGGCGAGGAGACGGCAGAAGAAGAGACGGCGGACGAGGGTGGGTGGGGAGGAGGCTCCGGTTCCAATGCCCAATCCTGCGCCTGCCGTCCAATTCCAATTCCATTTCGTGTTACCGTAATCCAAACATATAACGATATTCGAAAACGAGTTGAACAGTTAAGCAATTATAATAGCCAAGAAATTGTCAATTGATAATAGTTCACAATAACATCACAATAATTCACAATATTTCAACATTGATTAACTCAACTCGTATTGTTAAGATGCGATCGTTGATGACGATGAGGAGGCAGAAAGACAGGAGGAGAACAATCAGGAGGAGGAGTTGCCAGAGGTGAGAGTGAGAAGCGTCTCCATTCTCCATACAATACTAAATGTTAGCGTTCAATCGTTGTGAATCGTTGCCTATTTGAGAAAAAAACTACACTTTCAGACCCTTCCTCCGACCGTTCGCGTGTCTGCCGTGGACAGTGACGACGAGGAGGAGGAGGAGAGGGAGCAGGAGGCTGCTTCGCCGGTCGAGGAGCAGGAGATGGAGGAGGGCGATGAGTAGGTGCTGTATGATTGACAACTTCAAATTCTCTTTTTGTTCTCTTTTTGTTCTGTTCTCTTTTTTTCAAAACTGTTCTCTTTTTATATCCGCCGTGTCTCTTCGCCTGTCTCGTATGCCACCGACCCGTGCAGACTTTCCTGTGTCTACTGTACTCTTGAATACTAGGATTTCTAGCACCGGTTTTATGTTTGACACCCATCCTAATAGTGTTTCACCTTTTCTCCATTCTGGGTCAGCTCTTCTCACATGTTTCCACCGATGTTTTTGAGTTTTTTCTCTCTTTTGTGAGTTCTATGAATGCACATCGCTGTAGGCTCTGCTGTGCCCAGAACTCTCTTCTATCATGTCCTTGTTACCTATCTTGTTGACTATCTGTACATGTTCCCAGAAATGTTTGATGACCGACTTTGAAACACGCGTTCACTTTATTTCAACAAACGAATTGGGTTGGGGTCGGGGTCGGGTTTCGAGTACTGTGGTTGGAGAGTTGAGAAGATTTTCTTGGAGGGTGGAAGTAACGAGGGAGGAGTCTGCTTAGGCATAGCATTGGAGAATGTGCTTTCATAAAATTATAACTTACTCTATAAATGCCATGCGGTAGTCGCAAATGAAGTAAATCACTGCGATAGGATCCAAAACTGCAATGAACTGAGTGAGATACTGAGTTTTAAACAAATGAAAAAGGACCTGGAAACAAACTTAATATATCGGTAATGTACATGCTGTAGTTGCTCATGTCTAAAAGAGTTTTATGATTTGAATTCAACATTCAACTAACCAAGATTGAATAGAGGAACAATGAATGCAGCAACGCTTGGAGAATAGAGTAAGAAGAAAGGAATTATTGTCTGTAATTGTATATGTTTTTCTATGAATATATACGTTTATAACAAACGAAATGACCTGGGCAATAAGTGACCTCAATAGTTGGTGTTGCAAATTGAGTGCCTTTGAAGACATTGTCAAAACAGCTAGACTTTTGTAGGTTTTCACTCCGCAGTAGATCATGACTCCTGCCATTGTTACCTTGTGTTCGCGCAAACACAAGCACTCACCAAATGCGCCAATCATCGTCGCTATATTAAAGACCATTGCTAGAACAGGTCTCCAGAAAATAATAGTATTGTTGTTGAAACCGGATGTCTGATAGAAAATGCTTTATTACTATTCACGAAAAAGCTCAATTACTCTGTACAGTGGACCGATGCATCCGAAAACCGATATATCGATGATGTCATAGTGCTCTTTGAGAGTATCGCGAAAGAATGTCCTAGTTAGAAGTAGTAGACATATCCGAGAAATGATCTCACCGGAATTCGGGTGTTGGTTGGAATACAGTGTATGCTTGTGCGAACCACAATCCATAGAATATTAGTAATACCACTACCCACCCTAAAAAGTACAGCGGTTGACGGAATATGTACATCATTTTAGGCCTGAAGAAAATATATTATAGAAACATTGTTTATTGTTGTATGCTAACTTGCAAAGACTGACGTACTTGTAGATGAAATGATACACCAATATTGCCATCGATTGGACCAAGAGTGAACAGAAAAAAGTTGCCTTCAAACAAAATGACAGATCATTTAAATTCAGTACGTTATACTTACCTGAAATCCTCCCCAATCTTCGCTCTGTAAATAACCCATAGGGAAAACTACGAATCCTGTTCCGAATTGGTGTATTCCCTAATAACAGTATCGAATTTCCTAATGTATTGCGTGAGTTGGAATATGAAACTTGTTCATAGTTCTCTACTGTCTTTCTTTGTTGGTAGGGTTGTAGCTTACCGGAAGGATAATCACGTGGGCTAAAGAATATTCGAAATGGAAAACAGCGAACACAAACAAGAGCAATTTGTATCTGCCGAGGTTCGAACTCGTCTGAACATTTCCGTATTTCAAGTTTATCATAAAATCACACCTTTTTCATGATAAAATACATGAACATAACATTGATAATCATTGAAGCGATTCCATTGAAAGCTGATAAATAGTAGTGCACTTTCGCTATACGCATTGCTTTCTAGTAAGTAAAACAAATGTTAAGAATTAGGAGGCGGGAAGAATTAGTGGTGAGTGGGAATAAGAACTTGAGTGTGAATACTGCGATCAAGGAATGATGTAGTTTTTCAATTTGCAAACTGCACGTTAAGCGAGAATAGATCACCTGAGCAGAAATCACACGATTGTGAGAATTAAAGTCGCATGATCGTAGGAGGCAAGTTTGTAGCCGGAGAAACATGCGGAAAGTTGTGAAAAAAGTAACAGCAAGATGCCAATCATGTGCACTTCACAAATAAAGAAATAAGCTGCAGAAGAATAAAGAAGAAGAGGATACATACGGAAGTTGTTGAATAGAGATTGATTGCAGATTGATTAAAAACATTCTTCATTTGACTTTCAATGAGAATAATTTCGACGACGACTGTATTAATGGTTATGTGATCTCTACGAATCACTGGTCGCATATAGTTCTATGCTCGCAATAAGTTGCGCGCGGTGGGGTAGTTCAGAGGAAGACTAAGACGGAGACTAAGACGGACGGAGACTAAGACGGACTTTTGGCAATACCGCGCAAAACGAGAGGCAGACGGTTAAGGCACCGTATTCGAACTGCAAGTAGGGTAGATCGAAAATCTATTGCTCTGGCGCAGGAAAATTATCGCTCTGGCGTGTTTGTGTGAGACGCTCTTGTTTTCCTTTCAGTCCGTCTGACCTCTCTTTCAAACTGCAAGCGAGGTAGATCGAAAGTTATCGCTCTGGCGCAGATTATACAACGGGAAAAGACTGAACGGAATAGCAGTTTCCGCCAAATACCACACCATCCCGCTTTACTATACTTCGAACGAATTCTCTTTGATTAAATTGCTGTAGGGATCCATTTTTCTGCGCGGCAAGTGTGACTGGCAGTAGTGATAGTGTAGGGATGACACGCGCGTAGAAAAACGTGTCGAAACGAGTGATGTTTAGGTTGTGGCCACTTTCTCACACTAATCATATCACGTCACTCCGTGGAAATGAGCGCATTGCGAAGCTCTTATTCGCTTGATGGAGAAGCCGAGGATTTTATAGAATGCTGACTGCTGAAATGTAAAAGAACTGCCTGGTTTACAGGTTCTACGTGAACTCAACGTGAACTTAACGAGAACCAAGCGAAAATGAGAGCTTTTCAGTTCTGTCTGCTTTCTGTCTGTTCTGTCTGCTCTTTCATTATTGACTTGGTTATTTGCGTTGTTTTTTTCGTGAAACTGAGAACTGTGCGATCTTGCGAAGCTCCAACATTTCCACTGACAATTTGTGGAGCGAAATGTTTCCTATCCAATCTCCGTCTTCCCGATCATTGAAGGGCAATAACAAGTAAGAAAACGATTTATTCTCACTGAACACGCAATCAGAGAAACAGGAAGACATGGAATTACGAATCATTCCAACAACACACACATACAATCGTAGGAGAAGCACGTGTCTAAACTGAGCAACTGAAACACGATACGAATTGAATATAAGTAAGCTGGGCGGTTGCCTACGCAATCTTGCGCAGCGCCTCCGGATGGGTCGACCCGAAGGCCAGGTCAGAGTTGATGTCCTCGCGGAACGTCGCGAACGCGTTCATCCGGTGCTGAACAGTAGACAGTACGATATATAGAGCAGTAACCAAGTACCTGCTCAATCGTCCCGCCCTCCTCGAGATCGACACGACGGTGGACGAACGACGTGGGCGTTCTCAATGAATACAGTAATACAAAGTAATCTACAGTAGCCCACTTCCTGGTGAGGAAGTCGGTGGCGAGGGCCCATCCGCAGCACAGTCGCTTGGTGATAGCGTCCCGAGTCGACTGAGACAGAGTTGCAAACTCGGGCAGACTCGCCAAGTAGCGCGCAATGTCGTGCGCACTGCAACATACCGTATCTCATTAGCAGTTACAGTAGTAAGTACCAAGTACCGTACCTTCCCTCCGCCAGATGCAGCGAGTTGCGCATCATATTCTCGAGTCCGTACTTTTCAGAGAGGAAGAAGTGATCGTAGAGCATGGCCGCGTTGACGGGAGGTTCCAGCATCAGTTGCTGAAATCAATCGATAGCCAATCGATAATCAATCGATACCTGCTCGAGGATGGAGGCGGCAATGGTCATAGAGTGGTCGAGTGCGAAGACGAGAGCACACCTGGACAGAAAGGAGATTAACATAGAGGGAAAGAGAGAGCTACCTCGTGTAGCGCGGAGTGACTTCCTTGCCGAACGGGTAGAGCGATAGGAACAGCGCCTCGATCACCTATGTTGGCTACTGTATCCACAATAATGTCCGAGTACCGTACCTCTCCAGGAGAGACCTGCGAGCGGATGCAGATGTTGCGGAAGTTCCAGGAGACGTTGCAGATCAGCTCACCTAGAAGGGATGAGTGAGTTAGTGAGGGGAATGGAATAGACTGACCCTGGTTGTTGCGTCCGAACTGGCTGTCGCCATGTGCTGCCAACACACCCTTGTTCACGTAGAACCTGCAAACCATTCGGTACCAGATGCCTCCCATCTACCGACCATGAACAGTCAGCCCCACTTCTCCTCTGTAGGATTGTGTGTTCTACCAGATAACATATCATGCTAACATTGTATGTCGGAATCAGGCTAATAAACAAACCAGATACTCAGTACTCCGCCCATCTATTCATCCACTCACTTGCTTCCGAGACACAGCACAGTAACCGTGTGCGGTTTCTCCTCGTCACTGGGCGGAATGAGGAGGTCCCTGGAGTAGTCCGGCTTCACCAACACACTCCTTCTCTCCTTCTCCTCCGCAGTCTCCAGCTTTGCCTGCAGTACTTGTTAAAGTGACAATTTTATTGATCCGCAATCGGAAAAATTTTGAATTTTTAATTGGCGCGCTTCACAACTTCTGGCTATAACTATTGAACTCGAGATGCATATCACATAGGGATATGTTTATCGGCTTCTAAGACTTCAGTTTATGCTAGAAACCGAATTTCAGATCAAAATTTTATTTCAAAGTTCCCGTCATTCAAGACGTTTTAGACACTCAGCTGTGATGTAACCTCACTTTTTACCCATAAAGCATTCAAAATCAACTATTTTTTGGAGCAAAAAATAGTTTAAAATCATGAAAAAAGTTTCAGTTTTCAGGTTTAGTAGATGTTATTTCATGTTTCCATTAACTTTTCATCAGTATAATATCATTTTTAAGTGAAATTGTCACTTTAATTGAGTGTTACTGTAGATACAGTACCTTGAGCAGAGTGGGGAGGACAATCTTGTTGTAGACGGTGGATCCACAGTGCGCCTCCGGATCCCAACCAGCACTGATCAGATGGGACCAGTAGCCTGCAAGGAATGCGTTTTCAAACTACAGTATATGTTTTCAATATACCGTACCCCTCTTGGCGGACGAGTAGACGAGCTCCTCGAGAGCCGAGGTGAGCTCCAGCTTGATGCACTCGTCGATCTTGTCGAGGAACGGCATCTCAAGTTGCATACTTAACTCCGCCCTTCAAGCTCCGCCCACTCACCCCATAGTCGGCGAGGTGCTTGGAGAGACGGTACTCGAGTGGGCGCACCTTGAACGCAATCGATGCGTTGACGAGACCCTGAAAGTGACAGTGAGCCCCGCCTCTTGTGACTCCGCCCACCTTGAAATCTGCCCAGAGGGGGCGGAAGTGACCGACAGGGTAGATGTGATAGAGCATCTCTATGAATTGATGACGGGGGAAGGGAGATACATCGAGGACTGCATCAGGCTGAGAGACCAGCTGGGACACCGCCGACTCTGAAATACAGTAACCAAATATCAAAGTACAGTAACCCCTTACTGACTCATGTAGTCGCTGACAAGGGCGAGGAGGGAAGAGTGGACGCGAATCGGGTCGCCCTCTCCAAACACCACAGTGACGTCACCCTCCGAGAACGTCGGCAGAGGAATGCATATCTAGGTGTACGGTGATCTACGAGACTGCAATCTACCGTATACCTTGTTGACGAATCGCATCTCGAAGCAGATCTGGTTCACACGGGGCTCAGTGATGTCCACCTTCACGGGGCGAGTGTAGCTGCCGAATGAGAAGATGTCCTAGGCATACGGTAGGTATTAGGGTTACGGTATACTACCGTATACCTTGTCAACGACGCGCATTACCGTCGCCTCCTGACTGCCAGTCTTGATGCGCAGCTGTGCCATGTATTTCCACTCCGCATCCATCGTACACTTGGCAGTCAGCTGCAGCCGCCGCGTGCCCTAGATATACGGTAAATACAGTATCCTGGCACGCGGCCCGTACCCGCTCGTCCTTGGCCTGCGTGACGATGAACTTGACCTTGTCGACGAGGAACGCGCGGCCGCCATTGTCGAGGTACTAGAGGTATACGGTAGGTTACAGTATCCCAACAGGTACAGTACCTGTCCGGGGATGACCTCGTCGTCGGCGATGAGAGAGAGTTCGAGGAGTGGGTCAAACTGGAGTTCGTCCAGAGGCAGAGCCGTCACCGAAGACTGCAAGGAAGAAGAGGGTAAACGGGGGGAGAGGGAGGAGAAGGGGAAGGAGCAGGAGCACAGAGGAGGGAGAAGGAGGGAGGGGAGCGACCATCTGGGAGACGGATCGCTCGGCGGGCATAGCTCTCCCAGCAGTGGGCGGCAACCGTCCGAACCGCGCTCAACACAAGCGAAATGACATCCACACTCGTTGTCCCGCCGCGTCGACGCCAAGGGGCGGGGCCTATGTGGGCGGGGCATGCTAATGTGAGTTGGTGGGGGTGTGCGTGGGAGTTCTGGAAGGGATGGGGCATCATTTGGTGATGCGAGTTGTATTGTGGTGGTTGTGTGTGACCGCCCTAGTGGCAGTGACTGTCGCCGAGTTCCCCGTGAGTCTCCACTCATTTACTCGTCCCTCTTTCTCACATTCTATCCTAGTCCGGCTTGCTTGCTAAAGCTGACTTTGGTGATTTATTCCGTGATAAAGAATGGAAGATCACTCTGCTGACGACCGCGTGAGTTGTATTGCTGTTATCAATGCACTAATCATTTGCCTTGAAGTTACTCTGTAAATGGAGCGACAGTAGTGAAGGATGCCATCCACATGTTGAATCATAGCGACTGGGGCTTCAAATGGCGAGAACTCCGCTACCCCAACAACGCGTCCGTCAGCACTCAAATCAATATGTCGTTTATTTGCAATCATCCACAGGTGGGCGGAGCTGAATGGGGCGGAGCTGAATGGGGCGGAGCTAAAGCATTGCTGTTCAGTACAAATATCGGATGAAAAAGGATCAGCACTTCCAGCGTCTCACTATAATCATCGTACATGTGGAGGACTTCGATGATGTAAGTGATGAGAAAGGGAAAGAGAGAGAGAGAGAGAGAGAGAGAGAGAGAGAGAGAGAGAGAGAGAGAGAGTTTATCTTATTCAGCTTTACACTACTTGCCGCACCAGAGGTTTGCAGCGACTGGATACGGAGCGGTACTTCGATAAGGTATCGATTGATAATCGATTGATCATCGATTTCTCTATAGGAACCGCGCGAAAAGGAGCATCTTCATCTCTACATTCTGTTCAACGACCAGAACAACACTTCCAGCAATAGAGTGAATGTGTCTTCCATCTCTCTCTCTCTCTTTCTCTTTCTCTTTCTCTCTCTTTCTCTCTCTTTCTCTCTCTTTCTCTCTCTTTCTCTCTCTCTCTCTCTCTCTCTCTCTCTCTCTCTCTCTCTCTCGACCTTGCTTCTTGCAGGTTCGCATCCAAGGCAGTCGTGTAGATGTGACTTTTCAGATGCAGTCGAAATTGGGATTACAAATGAGTGGGTGCAGTGGAAAAGACTGGATGATAATAACCTCACGTTTTTCCAGATGGAGACAACTACGTGCATACTTCCACACGCAAAGAGGTGGCGTTCATTCTCAACACTGCCCTCCTCAACCTCCTCAGCCCCATGTACAAACCGGTACGGTATACTGTAAACTACTTGACGTACCGCATTCTTTAGGACCTCGCACGTTTCTACCCGGGCGACGAGCAAGAGTACAAGAAGCTCACCGACGACGAGAAGCGGGTTGTGGTATGACGATTACCGTATACTTAGTGCGCTAACTACCGTATACGTAGGTGATGACTCTCTCGATCACTTCCATCGTACTGGGAGTTATTGGTCTGATCGCCGTTGCCGCCAGCCCCGTCGCCGCGTATTTCTACGTGAACAAGGTCTTTATTGATTGATTATCGATTGGTTATCGACTTTTTCTAGAAGAAACAGCAGATGCACCAGGCGGACGACAAGCTCACTCTGCTAGCGGAGCGCGCCGATGACGTCAGTCCATCCCCCTATCTTTTCCACTTACTTCTCCCCTTCAGATGCCTTTCGAAGGTCCTCCGGAGATGTCGGAATCGTCTCCGGTGAATTCTCTGCGGTCTCGGCGTACGGAGAGGAGTGAGAGGGTGTGTGAGAAGAGTGAGACTCGATCGGAGAGGGACTCTCACACTCCGCACGCCCGCAGCCACACTCAGAGCACCCGCACGAATGCACGGAGCCAGAGCAGAAGGGAAACGGTGGGCCGACATTTAGGGATACGGTATATTGTATTTCCAGGAGAAGTCGGATTCGCTTCTGGAGCATATTCAGAGTCGCTCTCACAAAACGGAGGAAAGTCCCTAGGATGATGAATGATCGGCCATAAATATTAACAAACATTGTTACACTTAGAACTGCTCGTGTTGTGATTAATAAAGTGTTCGCTTATGAGTTTGTGTGGAAAAGAGAAGAGCGTGTAGCGCTCATACTACTTTGGCGTTTGGCTCTCTACTACTAAACCTTCTTGGGGAAAAGATTGGGCCTACAACAATCGGTCTCACTTTTACGTGATAAAAGATATGGGAAAATTTTGCAATTTCGCTAGACAAGATATGGAATAAAACTGTCCGATCAGTTTGTGGATGTCTCGGCGACGGGATCATTTGTCCCCTCGTCGGCAGTGCGGGGCGGGCGACACTCGACACTCGACCATACTCGCATACTGACCATGGGGGCGACGCTATCGATCTGCCTCGACAGAGAGGACAAGCAGTACAAGATACGCACCTACCGCATGCTGCAACTCGACGACCTGCAGGAGTACTTGCGGTACGATAGCCCCTTCCTCCATCCTCTCTCTCTCTCCCTCCCTCCCTCCCTCCCTCCCTCCCTCCCTCTCTCTTCTTTCACTCTCTCTCTAGCCTCGGCTCCGAGTGTCTGCCCATCGTCTACCCCGAACACTACTGGCGCGATCTCATCGCCACGCCCGGAAACTTCTCCATCGGTACGGTAGTCTACAGTACCCATCCACCTACCGTATACCTAGGCGTGTTCTCGCCCACTCGTCTCATCGGAGTGATTGGAATGGTGCGAGATTTTGCGGCCAACTACTCGACCGAGCATCTCTCCGAGACGGAACAGGCCATGCTGGCACAGTATAACAAGGTATACGGTACTTGGCAGCCGAGTACGGTAGCTTGAAATGAGTACTGTAGACGGCGTACATCTCGACTCTGTCAGTGGATGCGTCGGCGCGGAAGAGGGGACTGGCAAAGCAGCTGGTGCAGATGTGAGTACAACTGGCAGCTGGTACTAGTTGTAGGCGTTGTATACTAGCTGTACAAGGCGTGGTTGTTGTTCTAGTTGTACCCGTTTCATCGTACAGCAGTTCACTTTCCGAACATCTCCCAGACACCTTTCGATGACATTACCGCTTTCGCTTGTCCAAGTTGATTCGGCGGTCTCATTTTTTCATAAGAATGGTAAATTAGACGTGAATGCGTCAAAGAGAGCAGTCAGTTTTGAAAACTTTTGAAAACTCTGTTCGGAAAAGGTCAGCTGGTCCGCCCTTACAAGTACAAGTACAACTAGTACAACTAGTACAACTAGTACAACTAACTACCCCTGTGATCACAGGGCTCTGCGTGAGGTGGCCTCCGATGGAGTGGACGGGGTGTTTCTGCACGTGATGGAAGACAACGACGCCGCCACTCACGCGTACGACCGCATGGGATTCACGCGATACGGACGCCTCGAGGGGTACGGTAGCTAGGGATACGGTAGATCAAGTACATGCTGCAGGTACTACTCGCAGCAGCCGGGAGTGGAGGGAAGGAAGAACGCGCTGCTGTACTGTCGGTCGACCGAGTGGGAGAAGGAAGAGAAGAGGGTGGAGAGACGCGGATAGAGAGAGGGAGGGAGAGCATAGGAGAGATGGAGAAATGGAATAAAGATGATTACATGCATGCTGTGTCTCTGTGATTGATGACGCAAAAGTTTTGCCATGTTTCATTCATTTTAAATTTGAAATGTCTACAATCAGTAACATTTTAAACATTCTACAATGTGCTGCAACAATAACACAAGGGTTTGGGGAAGTATTCGGTGTTCATCCTGCATCTTCAGTTCGGCCCAGTCAACTGAAATCAAACGACTTACTCATTTTTCCAATGATCGTCTATCTTTCCAAAACGATAACATTATGATCTATCATAAAACTATAACGTACCTTCACTCCAGGAGGGCCATTATCGAGGCTGCGACGGGCCTGTACTACCTGGGAGAAAGCTGTTCCCAACAGAACAGCCAGTAGAAGAATAGGGAGAAGTAGCTTCATCGTGAGACGATCCAACAAACACTGTTACCATTACATGCAATGCATTTGCTTTTATACTCATTATCACGCTATAGTACATCACTATTGTTATCAATTTGACATTTGAAGTGAGCAATTATCACTATTACAAACAGTTCTATGAATGAATAAAACACTGATAATAATGATAAAACTGTTTACGGATCTCAAGTAAAAAAGTGCATGCATCGCAAACAAAAAGGAGATCGATGTTTGTACAGAAGGACTAAACATGTAAGATACACTTCGGCTGTTCGGTTCAATGATTGATCGGGTGAGATGTAGCTAAGCAAAACTGTTCCAATCAATGCGTTGAACAGAAAATAGGAGCGTGCCACGGAGAGGGAATGCGAGTCTCCTCCTCGCTTCTCTCACTCTGAGTGTGTGTGTTAGAGTATGAACAGTCATGAAAAAAATGAGGAGACCGCTCAGGTAAATTAGTGCACAGTGAAGGGGCAGGAATACGCTTTGCACATTGTGGGTGCAGCTCTTTCACTGTGACTAGTTGTGTTGTGACTAGTTGTGACTATGTATTTCCTGTTATGTTACTCAAACAGTCCCTTTGTTTAATTTAACCGGCATTGCATTGTGTTATTAAATATCAAGGTCGTTCGTGTTTTTTTTATGACACTACGTACAGGTTATGTTTTGAAGTTCTGAATGATTGATTAAGATACATGCTAACATGAATATGCTTTCAGATCAGTGCGCGTGAATGGAGGCGGAACGGGTGATGAAGAAAGAAGACAAAGGAGAAGGACTATTGAAGAAAGAAGAATCTACATCAAAAAACATCGTGTTCGTGATTTTTTTTTGATGATTTGATAAAATGACAAAAAAAAACATGTTGATGTTGTATGATTGGGGAATGAAAATAACGATTTTGATGTTTGTTTATGTAAGACTGTTATGCATGTGTAGGGTTGGGGGCTATCGCAAGTGAAAGGTGCGCCTTAATGTGCAATCTCCGGCCTTCACCGTGCAGAGGTAGGGGTGGCTCTACACGGTGAAGAGTAGAACTTGTCGGTGTGAAAAGAGTTCGCTGCGTTTTCACTGTGCAACCATGCCTCTCGTGCGCCTTCACTGTGCACAATACTTTCTGAGCGCGCCTACAAGGAGAAGAAGGCGCGCTACAAGATCATTTCCTGCGACTTCAACGCCAAGCTCGGAACTCGCGAGCACGGCTCCGCACGTTCCGCACGTTCCTCACATATACGAAGAGACGAATGTGTAGTTTCACGATAGTGTTCATCTGCAGTGTATTAGAAGATAGAAAGATTGAGACACTCGTATTTCAGAAAGCATCCATTGGCGTTCAGAAAGCATCCAGGAGGAGAATTGGGAGAAGAAGTTTCATCGTGAGACGATCCAACAAACACTGTTGCCATTACATGCAAATGCAATTGCTTTTATACTCATTATCACGCTATAGTACATTAGTATTATTATCAATTCGACATTTGAAGTGAGCAAATATGGAAACAGTTCTTGGAACGAATAAAGTAAGAACCCTGATAATAATTCTCTTTTGAAAAGTACAAGCGTAAAGTACATCTGTTTGAGTTTATCTCAATTCAACAAAAGCACATGCATTAAACTATTATTTCTATTCTAAACTATAAACACAAACCTGCTCTCTCAAACGGTATGTAGAAACTTTATCGATAATTTATCAATAAGGGCTATATACATATATTTTCTTATTTCATATGAAAGTGATGTGAGAATCAATAAACAGCTATGAGTAGAACTATTGTTTAGTTTACCATGCTGTTTTCATTATTTTTGAATGTAAACAAATACAAGAGCTTTTTGATAGATGACTCATTTGATGAACGGGTTGGAATGTGGGTGATAGAATGTGTGTGTGCAATAGTATATTCATCTTGGCATTTGATTGTCAATGTGTTTGTGATCGTTTTGAGAGAGCAGGTTTGTGTTTATAGTTTAGAATAGAAATAATAGTTTCATGCATGTGCTTTTGTTGAATTGAGATAAACTCAAACAGATGTACTTTACGCTTGTACTTTTCAAAAGAGAATGAATGTCCTTTTGTTGAATTTCAAAAAAATTCTTTTTTCCTTCAAATGTTAATGTATCAATGTATGTATCAATGTATGTATCAATGTATCAATGTATCATGTATTAATGTTAATGTACTGATAGTTTCACAGTAACTATCAGTATTGTTCAAAGTAAATCAACAGATAGAACAAACAACAACAACAATAACAACAACAATATAACGCGCGTGAACGACTACGCAAATCACAAACAGTGTGCACATTATCGCACTCTCACGCACACATTCCGCATCACGAACCAATAAGCGCGCGGGGGCGGGGCTAGTGAGCGGGTTTTTCAGCGAATCAGCGACTAGCAGCATACCTCACAGACGTGCAGACCTAACAAGCGAACATTTTTTGGGTCTTAAACTATTGTTTCATGTTTTGTTTTGGTTTATAGTTGTTCAACGGACGATTTAGAGACAATAACATGATATAACTCTGAAAAATTTATTATTTGAATGATTTACAAGCGATTTTGGCGGCCTTGTGGTCCGAGCGGCTCTGCGCGCCGCTGGATAGAACCCAAACGATCGGCGCTTCGCGCCGATCCTAATGATAACACTGTTTACGTTCATAAACAACGAAGTGCATGTATCGCAAACAAAGGGATGTTTGTACTGGAGGACTAAACATTCATGATAAATTTGATCTATTCTATTCAATGATTGAAAGGGTGAGATGTGGCTAAGCGGAACTGTTCCGACTAATGCGGCAGCCATTATGGACTGATGTGATATTGAGAAAAAAAACTCACGCGATGATTTATTGTGCGTGGGTCGTCGAGCCCATTATGGGATATAGAGCTGTACACACATTGTCACACTGTCAGCTCATATAAAACGCGCGTAAAAGTTCAATCAGACCAATCGCTCACTGCTCGTTTACTATGTTCCATTGTTGCCTTTCTTTACTTCTCTAACCTCGTCTCCATCTCATCTCTCTCCCTCTCTCCCCCTCTCCATACCTTATAGGTGACGACCTGCATCATAGCCCCAACGACCTTCCTCGTCTCCTGGTACACTCGCTCGCCGTTCCATCGGGGGTTCATGTTGGAGAAGGACGAGGCGATGCTGCAATCGAGAACATCATAACAATATTAAAGGCACAGTGGCGACTTAATTCTGCAACTAGCTCTCTTGAACGCGTATTACCACTCATGCAAAACATTTGCCGTAGACAGGACTCGAACCGGCGAGGTCTTCGCCATATCGGCGCACACACGCATCCACATAGTAAGCCACATAGTAAGTTAACGAGATTCGTTCATCTGGGCTTATGTCTTCTCTCGCGATTTCTGCAGTTTTGAAGCGTTCAACGGAATGGAAGCCGTGGCGGGACCAATTTTGAGTTTGAAATAAAATATTGCAACAGCGAGTTGCAGTTGCAACATTTGAAAGTAACGGAGAATCGTCGTTCTTTCGCAAAAATTGCAAATGTGTTAGGTTAATATGATTTTTAATAATAGTCCGAGTCAAAAACAAGTCGCCACTGTTTCTTTAAGTTTATCGCATGTATGTTGAATATGCAATGCGGATAGACACTGGCGACGATAGTAGAAAGTGCGCATGGTAGGTACTGCGAGAAGCACCCTCATCTTTTGATGTGGCTGCTGTGTGCGTAGCAGTTTTTTTTTTCAAAAAAATGTATGTCCTATGCACCTATGCTTGAAGGAAGAAAATAGCAAAAAGAGTAGAAAATAGATAATTCATAAGAGAGACGCGCATTCCTAATGTCGTATTAAAGTGACAATTTCACTTAAAAAATGATATTTTACTTATGAAAAGTTAATGGAAACATCAAATAACATCTACTAAACCTGAAAACTAGAACTTTTTTCATGATTTTAAACTATTTTTTGCCACAAAAAATAGTTGATTTTGAATGCTTTATGGGTAAAAAGTGAGGTTACATCACAGCTGAGTGTCTAAAACGTCTTGCATGACGGGAATTTTGAAATAAAATTTTGATATGAATTTCTGTTTCTAGAATAAACTGAAGTCGTAGAAGCCGATAAACATATTCCTAAGTGATATGCATATCGAGTTGAATAGTTACAGACAGAATTTGTAAAGCGCGCCAATTCAAAAATCAAAAATTTTCCGATTGCGGATCAATAAAATTGTCACTTTAAAGAAACAGTGGCCTATTTTTTAAAACAATTTTCAATGGTTTATAGTCCACAAAAAACAAGAACAAAAAACACACATTCCTATTCATATACTTAAGTAATCGACCATCAACGAAAGAGTATTCATCATGGGATACTCATACTTTTCAAAGTGAACCGAAGCGTTTTGTAAAAAAAAAAGAGAACTCATAAGAGAGACGCGCATTCATAACGTCGTATTAAGACAGATTGTTAGTTCAAAGCCTTGTGACAAGATTTACTGTATTGTCGAAAACTAGCCAGTGAGATACATAATCGCTGATTGAAACGTATTGACCTAATCAGTTGTAATGTCAAATGGAAAAGTAAACAGTCGGAAGAGAGAGAGAGAGAGAGAGAGAGAGAGAGAGATAGAGATAGAGATAGAGAAACAGACTAAATAGAGAGAGAAAGAGAGAGAAAGAGAGAGGGGGGCAGGGGAGGGAGAGACCCACCCTCGGTGGTGAAGACGGCCCTGCATCCAGATGGCGCACCGGGCACTGCCTCCGCGGCAGTGGGCGAGGCTGAAACTATGTAGTTGTACTATGTAGTTGGGTACTATGTACCATGTAGTTTACTAATTCATATTTTTTGTCAAGTTTCCCCCAGGGTTTTGGACATGTTGAGATTTCGCTTTTCTCTGCAAATCTGCAAGAGAGTTGTACTTTATCCATACATCGAGTGATACTTTTGTCTAGTACCTCAATTTCCATGGTATTGAATAACATGTTGGGATCACGAATACTGCTGTGAAACGTTTTCGCAGTTTCCATTAGTTATTGTTTACAAGTTTATAGCAGATGACTTAAAAATCAATGCATTGTATTGTTTTCTAGCATGTTGATTATGAGAAAATCTTGCAGCGTATTCGAGAAAACATGAACACATGAAAATTTGTGGATGAAGAAAGAGTGTGTTCTGACCAGTAGTGGCGACAGGCAGCGCCTGAACTACGCAGGACTGGCAGGACAGCTGGCAGTTGACGGCCATCCACGAGGGGTTCATCGAACACTCGCCCTGCAAGTCCACTCGGTCAGAGTCAAAGCTTGGTCCGGAAACGTTATGACTGCACGCATACTACACTGAACGTCAGATGTATGTTCCAACTGGTTTCCGACTTCAATAATATGGTGACTACACACGCTTGCACCTGCTAACTCTGTAAGGGACCTTGGTGTGACTATGTGTGGGTCCTTGTTTTTTGAGGACCATTTTGCAAACATTGTTGAAGGCACCCTAAATACCATATATGATTTTGCGAACAACGGGATCCCTCCTTTAGATTAACAAAAAATTATACGGGTTACTTAACGACTCGTGCAAAACAAAGAAAAAATGAACAAACATGACAAGATAGGAAAAAATACAACAAAACAAATCTCAAATGGAAAGCCACCGTTTGGAAGTGGCAGGGGAAAGCGCAGCAGACGGGGCCATTGTGAGTAGACAGCTACTAGAAAGCAAGTGAGAAAAGCTAGTGGAGACACGGACATCAAATACATGTTCCCAGGGGCTGACTTGGAACCGAGGTAAAACCCCAGGAAGGGCGTAGGTCAACCAACACTTCCCGGTCAATGGCGACGAATCCGGCCAGGATCTTGTAGAACATCACGAAGTCCTTGACGTGGCGCCGTTGTTGAAGTGAATGCAGGCTCAGAATCGCATTGCGATGGTCAGCTCCATGGCTGACGCTGTTACATCTACCAAGAATAAGTCGGGTGACGTAGTTTTGTACCCTCTCCAGCTATTGTTGATAAATAGCCCTGCCCCCTGTGACTCCGCCCCCGTGAAACGTGACGCGTTGGACGATCCAGTTAAAGTTCTACTGTGACTAAAATTGACAAAAAATTGAAAAGACCCACAACCTCCCCCATGCGGGAACAGACCACGAACGGGTGGTACGGTAACTAAGAGCACAGTCAAATTTGAAAGAAAGTAAAACACGAGCGGTAGCAGGACACGAACCTGCGACAGAGCGCAGTCTGCAGATTGCTAGGTTAACATCTAAACGACTGCGCCATTGAGGACGTGGCATGATCCTTTCATTGAGCGATAATCTACTGCGCTTGTGGTTTTTGTGAAGAAAAGTAGACAATAATGAGACACAAGCATGAGAGACGATTTGATTGTTTTCGAAAACATACGTTTCAGCCGAAAATGAATGGTTTTCCTTCGCACAGTCCGTCTTTGATTGATCGCAAATCAACTAGATGTCTCAATACTAGCAAATTGCATTCATCGTCTCTATGGCGCAACCGGTAAGAGATTCGCTTAGCAATCTGTCCGGCTGGTTCATGTCGCGGGTTCGAATCCTCTCTACATCAGGTGTTTTGCTGAAACCTTGCTACCGTAGCAATGTGCCTGCAAATCATAACTTGTGTAAAGTCAGTCAATCATTCGAGATTTTTGTCCACTTTATGCGAGTTATTTTCTGCGACGAGTGAAGAATCTATTGGATAAAGAATACTTGAACTTGAAGTTGATGAATTTTTCAACGATAGAAGTTCCTTCAAACAATTTCTCGATTCGAACAGCTAAAAAGGCGATAGTTTGTTTCTTTCTTGATATTCAAAAATCAATAGTCAAAATCAAAAGATGCAAGTATGTGTGTGGCTTCTCTCGTTTTCACCTCTCTAACTTCTTCTCATCAAAACGAAGCGCCTCAACGGATATTGCATTCCAGTCACAAGTTATGTTTAAAAAAAAAACTGCCATTCCGCCACTGCTGTGAGCATATGAGACGTCATTCTTATCGCATACTTTTGTCACTTCGTAATCCAATGTTTGAAATCAAGATCATGTTGAACGCGAGAGCGATACATTTGTTTTATATTCCATTAACAAAGTAAGCGGACTATGAAAATAACAATGCAGCAAAAAAATTCTTTCAGAGATATGAATGTTGATTTGTGACTTCTTCTCCCTCATCCTCTCTTCACGTCTCCTCCTCGATTGACAGCATCTCCACCGATGTGTACGCTCCATATCCGCCAATGACGTGCATCACCTGTAAACATAGCCAATCAGCGCATCCCATCAACACCTCCACTCACATTGTCCAGAACAACCACTCCGCATTCGGATCGTGTGTGTTGGAGAGACGGCAGAGGCTTCCACTCACCATCAACCAGCATCTACATACATTTGTTAGAAATGTGAGACACGCAGAAAAAAGAAATCCAGTGGTTACCTGAACAACATTGATGAAATTAAGCTCGTTGTGTCCACCGGCAATCACGAGTCGACCACCGCACTCTGTTGCACCGATGCTACGTCGACCCTGAGAGTGAAAAGTTGGAAAAAACCCGAATCATTAGTCAAGACCTCATACCTCTTCTATAGTCGGACCGGTGTTCCAAGAAGCTGTCTGCGAGTCGAAGATGTACACCTTTCATTAACAGGATATGCAATCATTCATGATGTATACTCGGTTACTTGATTAGTTCTTTCGGCTCCCTTATTTCCCGTCCAACCACCAGCAGTCATCAGACGGCCATCTACCACACAAAGTGAGAAGGATCTGATCAGACCAGCTGGGAACGAGCACAGACGAACGAAGCCAGATTCTGAATATGAGAACTGAAGAACTGACTGATACTTATTACTATAATACCAGGTTGAGTGGGGTCGAATAGATCGATAGTTTTGGTACTGCTATCGGCCACGCAGATTCGATTGTTGAAGGTAGTTGCGGAGTCGATTGAATGACTGTAAAAACATTAGAACAAAAAATCTAATAAGCAATAACATGAAAAATCATGTTCAAGACGAGCTCACTTATTTCCGATAGCACTTTGTACGAGAGTCCACGTTTCCGATTTCTTTTCGAACCTGTACACATTGCGACTGAAACAAGGTTGCATTCATTCCTTTTTCTGTGAGAAAGAACAGCTCACTTGTCATCGACGTGTCCGACTGCATACAAGGAGTCGTCCACAACACACAGTTTCCAGCCGAAACCACCAACGTCAATAGAAGGAGGCGCGATGAAACGCCAGGAGCCTGGATTGTTTCTTTGTGGAATAGACTGGGGACAGGACATACCTTGCGAGAGAACAGCCACTTGTTTCCACGCGCAATAGATTCGTCCGTCAAACACAACCGCCGAACAATCAGCCCTATTATAAGTCAGTATGGAACTAGCGATCATGAGAACACTCACATAGGCACACCCAGCTCCGGTCCATCCATCCAAGTTCCGCTTGCCTTCCAGTTCATTCCACGGTTGCCAGAGGGATGTGACTAAACAAGACTCTGTAGTTGTTTAACGAAAAGACTAATATATAAACTAGTTTAAAAAAATATATTAAGAAAATAAATAACATGATTTTTAAAAAAAAACATTTATAAAAACGTAAAGGGTTGAATTTCGTACAGTCCGGTATAGCCATGACTGTGTGAAATGAAAAGAAAGCTGGAGCGAGAGAATATCAATTCCATTCAATTTATCGCATATATGGGTGATTTAAATGTGCAAGTTGCAGAAAAAAACCAAAGACGTTATAGTGATAATACGATCGTGTGGGGGTGGGGTAAAACAGGTTGAGCTACTACCGCGCCTTGCTCAAGGGTACTGGCGGAGACAAGGGCAATATGAAACGTATGGAATGGGGACACAGATAGTGCAAAAGAGGTGACGTGTGAGAGACGTTCAAACTCTCCAGTCATGATGCACGAATCCGAGACGACGGGAAACCGCCAGATCCAGCTCTGACAAGTTCACCGAACCGCTCCGCACTTCGCACTCCCACCACATCAGAAAAAAGGCTATTCCAGTAAGTATAGGCTCACAAGGAGTGTCGTTTAGGTCACAGAAGCCGATGGTGACCAAACTGATATCAGAGATACCCTAGGAGGTCAATAGTCGAAAACCGTTTTCAAATCCACAGGACCGGCCATTTCAAATTTCGAAGCTAAACCGTGTGGATTGCTTTTGCGGTCTGTCACTCCGTTCGCGCGAGCAGTTAAACAGCGGCGGTGGCCTAGTGGATAGAGCGGCCGTCTGTCAAGCGGTAAGGGGTGGGTTCGCTCTCCGGATATGCTTTTTTTTGCCGATTCTTTCCGGACTTGTACTTTTTTGTTCGAGTGATTGGAGTCACGCATGGTGAGGGGATCATGTGGAAACCTTCGTCAGTGTTATTTTTCGAATTTTTTGGAAATGAACTTAAAAGAACGCAAACATTTTGTAATGAGCATTTTGTAAAAAAAAAACAAGACAAATGACCGTTCGATTTGAAAAAAAGAAGATGATAGGAGTTTTCTATCCTCCCCACCAAAAGTACAAGTCCGGGAAGAATCGGCAAAATAAAAAAAGTATATCCGGAGAGCGAACCCACACCTTACCGCTTGACAGACGGCCGCTCTATCCACTAGGCCACCGCCGCTGTTTAACTGCTCGCGCGAATAGGGTGACAGACCGCAGAAGCAATCCACACGGTTTAGCTTCAAAATTTGAAACGTAAATATCTCGAAACGTATGGCCGGTCCTGTGGATTTGAAAACGGTTTTCGACTAGTGACCTCCTAGGGTATCTCTGATATCAGTTTGGTCACCATCGGCTTCTGTGACCTAAACGACACTCCTTGTCAGTGAATGCTCGTAAGTAGTTTGTTCGCAGGGTCAAAAGAAGGGATAATTCGCACGTTGTGTGAATGCCTTGTCGACGTTGGGATGACATTGAATATACCATTTGCGTCAAACGGTGAAATATGGTGGGCAACCTTGAAAAGGAAAGTGACGTCATTCAAGAATCTACGAGACTCAAGTGTCTCGAGACCCATCAGGCGGAGTCTCTCAGAGTATCCGAGAGAGAGGTGGCCGGCTCGATGGCAGATGCGTCGCGTAAAGTAGCGTTGCACGCCCTCTAACAGGTTCACCATGCGCACGCTAGATGGGCTTCACACTTCTGTACAATATTCAAGCTTACAGCGAATGTATGTTACATAAGCTTTCACTAGAATAGTGAGATTGCGTGTCTGATATGCCCTCAGAAGTTTTTCACTGACCAAAGCGCGCCATTGACTATGCGGGAGATGTGAGTTTCAAAGCACAGATTGTTAGTGATCCAAACACCGAAATCCTTCACACAATCTGTAGCTCGCAGAGAAGTATCGCCGGCAGTGTACACAGAACGCGGATTGTGCATGCCCAGATGTAAGATGCACGTTTTAGAGATGCGGACGGATCGAGAGGGTCGTATGAGAAATACGCCTTCAAGTCGTCCGCGTATAAAACAAAGTGCATCCCGGGTGGGAGAGACCGCGCGATGTCATTTATGAAGATATTAAATAGAAGAGGGCTTAGGCAGCTACCCTGAGGGACGCCGCCATTGACGAGCCTCGGGTCAGACAGTGTATCGACTGATACGTGAGTGGTCCGATCGCGCAAAAAACTCATCAACCATGAAAGAGCATTGCCTCGCACGCCAATTGAATACAACTTAGCGGACAACATATCGTGATTGATAGTGTCTAATGCTTTCGTGTAGTCCACATATAGACAATCGACGATCTTTCCATCGGTCAGAGACAAGTGAGAGAGACATTGGACAAGTTGGGTAGATGTAGATCTACCTTTCCGAAATCCATACTGATTGCGAGTGAGTAAGCAATTGCGATCGAGAAAAGAAGTGATCTGGGAGACACAAATTCTCTCTAAAACCTTGCTTACGGTGGAGGTTAATGTGATCGGCCTGTAATTAGACACGTCATGGGATGGTCCACTCTTATGAATGGGTTTGATGTACCCGAGACGCCAAATCGCGGGCACGGAACACACAGATGTCGACTGGATAAAAAGAAGAGTGAGTGGATACACGACTGTATCAATTGTGTTCTTGAGGAACACATGCGTGATACCGTCCGGAGAGGTATTCACTTTGTTCGCCATCCCACTTATCACCTTGCGAACAATGTGAGGTGAGATGTCGAAATGAGTGAGAGACACGACTGAATTAGGTAGCGAATCGCCGGTGGGCGATGCCGAGTGAGCTGCGTAGATGGAATCGAATAAAGACGCAAAATTCTCGGCCTTGTCGGGCCGGTTCTTGGAGAAAGTGACCATTCGAATCCACCACCACACCTATCCCGTCTACCGGATTCAGCCTGTTGCGCACGTGTCTATAGAATGATTGCGGTCTAGAAGAGCCGACTCCTTTCTACAGTTCAATCTATACAGTGCCTTTCGGTGATCCCGTCGGGCACTGCGTGCTTCAGCCGACATGGGCCTGCGAGAGGCAAGGAGAGAACCCTTTCGGCTAAGCAGACGGATATGCGCGGGGAGAGTAGAAGAGTGATTCTTGAGCGGCACGGACGAACAATAATCGAACAGACACTGCTGCACAAAACGAGCGAAAATGTCGCAACATTCATCAATCGGGCGGCATGCAAACACACTCGTCCAGTCAGTTGATGCGATTCGCGCGTTTATAGCTTGCCAATTGGTTTTTTTTGTAAATAAAGGCAGAGCGCGGTGAGAGATTAGAGCGGGAATGCACAGTGAGTGAGGCAAAAACAGGCAAGTGGTCGCACGTGGAGAGAGGAGCACCAATAGATACACTAGAGAACAATTCTGGGCAATCAACAATCACGAGATCTAGGATGTGGGATACTTGCCCAGGCCTTTTCACCATAGTTGGTTTTGCAACCAGCTGCGTGAGTGAGTAGGTGGAGCAGAAATCGAGAAGCGCGCGATCGAAAAAGACACGAGAGTGACCGGCGCGCCAATCGATTGATGGACAGTTGAAGTCTCCCACGATCGCATGTGAGTGCGAGTCGGGTGACATCATAGCATCCATGAGAGAGATGAGTTTGCCGCCGGCGACACGAATCTGCTTAGAAACGCCAGGTGTGCGATAGACAGCAATGATGCGCAATGGCCGAGATAGTGAGAGAGAAGATGTGGGGTGCTCATCGATACAGATGACTTCACATAGAGAGTCAATAGAGTGAGTTGAAATGAGAGACACACTAGCGCGCGCGCGGATGCGAAAGTATAAAAAAAAACGCGCGGATGCAAAAATATGAGACTGTTATCAGAAACAATTGGGAAATGGCTCGTCTCACGCATCATTAAATCGTCTCACGCATCATCTCACGCATCATTGCTGATAAAAACTTCTCACGATTTCATAATCAATCAATTAAGAATCGAGAGTGATTTTGAAATCAGTATGTATCAGATACACAGTTCCTAGATCGATTCCTTTCCCGGGCGCTTGATCGAACCAAGGTGATAAACTGATAGCAGTCTGATGAGGCAGGAGGAGGAGGAGATTGAGCAGAAGAAGGAGCAGGATACAATTCAGGAAGAGAGGCTGGAAGATTCAAAATCAAAGTTTAACGCGCGCGGAATTTTCAAATGCGGGGTGTACACGCGGAGTGGTGGTGGAACTAACTATTCCTTGGACTGTAACCGATGAACAATTTGGAAAATCGTTTTTACAATTGTACTTACCTGACATGTGCTGCCTCCCTTCGAGACAATTGCGTTGAGCGAGTAATCGAGTCCATCGACGGAGTCACGGCGGCGCGGCTTCTCCTGCTCCCGCTCCTGCTCCTCCTCCACCACCTTCTCATGCTCCTGCTCCATCACCCTCTCCTGCTCCCGCTCCTCCACCACCACATTCTCCTTCTCCTGCCTCTGCTCCTCCTCCACCATCTCCACCTTCTCCTTCTCCACTCGCGTTCCATTCATGATCGCGGCAACTGCTCGCGGCAGGTCGTATCCGGGAAAGGAGAGGGCGAACTGGCGAGCACACTCGCGGATGTACTAAGGAATGAAAATGATGAGATGTTGCATTTATGGCAAGGCCAATGAATGCTCGATTGATTGGAAATTAAGAGGGCAACTACTCGAAAGAAGAGGCTTTCAGAATACTCATATGACCGAATGTGAATGATGATTCCACTAGCTTTTCTCACTTGCTTCCTATGTAGTAGCTGTTTAAACACAATGGCCCCGTCTGCTGCGCTTTCCCTGCCGCTTCCAAACGGTGGCTTCCCATTTGAAGTTTGTTTTTTTTTGTATTTTTTTCCTATCTTGTCATGTTTGTTCATTTTTTTTCTTTGTTTTGCACGAGTCGTTAAGTAACCCGTATAACTTATTGTTAATCTAAAGGAGCCCATGGATTGTTTGCAAAATCATTTATGGCATTTAGAGTGCCTTTAAAGGTAGGCTTCACTCTGAGACCCAAAGTTTTAAAATGGAATTCACCTTCAAACTAGACTTGAGGATCGTGAATTATGTTTGTGTGATATGATTTTGTTCAAAAAATCGTTTCTTTGAAAAATTATAAATAAAAACAAAATTGGCGAGGTATTAAATGGTCCGCACTGGTAAACGCTGTTACTTTATTTTTTTAGAATCAATTTAACTGAGACACAATTCTGTCCGGGAACCAGTAATATATATGTAGTATACGTTTGGTGACTTTTGGTTGTGATATGTGTTCGATATTTGTAACTGGTCATGTTTGTCAGTCACAAAACGTATACTACATATATATTACTGGTTCCCGGACAGAATTGTGTCTCAGTTCCTCTTATCCGGTTCACTTGAGCGTAGGCTTCGTGATGGTAGCACAGTTCGGCGTCTCATCCACATTCTCGCCGCCGTGGTACTTGAGTTGCTGAATTATGAAATGAGATATAATATCCGTCTCTCTCCCTCTCTTTTTCTTAACATGCATAAAACCCGGACCCTATCAGCATGCCACCTCTTTGTCTGCGCAGCGTCCGGTGAAGCTGATCGACGCGTTCGATTGTGATCACGATCGCGCGCCTACCGAACACATGACTCACATCAGAACAACACAATCAATAACACGCAATTGAGATATCACAAAGAAAACGCGAATTTGGATCAAGTGGTTTCGACTCCTAGCATCTTACCACCTGAGCCTTCCATCAACCCGGAGTCTCATCACTCATCAGAGATGAAGTTGATGGAAAGTGTTCACTATGATTATTCGATATGGGGAAAATAATAGACAATGAAATATTACGATATTGGTGGGAAAAAGGTTTGAATATGGGGGACGGACAACGTTTTTAGAGTTGTAAGGAGAGAGCGGCAGGTTGCTATCATTGAACGCGACTGAATGAATGAGGCAAGTGTTCGAGACGACTGATAAGCGGAGTGGGCAGAACTTTCGAGAAAAGTAGATCGTTTAGGGTAGATCAGAATTGCGAGAGCAGAGTACACTCATTCCGAAGTGGACTCCAATCTAGCCAGTGACATGAGTGATGAATTCTATAAAATTCCGTTTTGCATGCAAATTGTATTTGGTTTTAAGAACATTATGAGAGAGAACTGATTTAGAAAGTTGTAATTTAACGTGCGAACGATTATGAGCATTATTACTATAGGTTTCAAAAAGCTGCTTGCAACGTTCTTTGAAGTCTTCATATTTCGAACAACAACGGAAGATTCTTAATAGTTCTCCATGTAAACAATTGTATGATACATTCAACGATATATTACTAGTTGCATGTGGAAAACGAACAACATGAAAATTGTAATCGTCAGTTTTATTGTAAAGTTTAGTAATGAACTTGTTGTTATCTAAATGAATGTTCAAATCTAAAAAGACTGTTGTATTCGGATCTGTATTTGTTTGTTCTAGAGTAAGTGAGCTATGGTAAATATCATTTTGTATTTTGTTGATCATGCTGCATTCCTTATAAATGACTAGAATATCATCCATATATCTGAAGCAATTAAAATGTTTATGTTTGAGGTATTCAATGTTTTGTTTACAGAATTTGTACTCCATGAAGCTCAGAGTTAGGTCAGCTATCATAGGTGACGCATTATTTCCTTGCGGAATTCCAGAAATTTGTTTGAAAATGTTATTTCCGTATTTTGCAAAACTGTTTTCCAAAACAAATTCAATGAGATATTTCACATCGTTTTTATCATAATAGTTGTATTTGATTTCTTGACTGTTATTTGTATAAAACACATTTTTATAGGTTGTACAGATGTAGTCTTGTTTACTGTTTTTAAAACATAATTCAACTAGTTCGAACAGGTTTTGTTTAACGATAGAATGAGGCAAATTTGTGAATAGGCTACTAAAATCTGCAGTAAATATTTTCATATCCAATCTGTTTTGAATCATTTTGAGCTTGTGTATGACTTCCAAACTATTGTTTATTGACCAGTACATGTTTGTTCCAAAACGTTCTGAAATTACAGTGCAATATCTTTTAAAGTGCGTTTTTATGAATGATAAAATTCTTTGTAGCTCAATTGAAATCGGTTTCAAACTGCTATTGTATGCTCCAGTTATGAATCGGAATTTGATTGGGGTTTTGTGCATCTTTGGGATTGCATAAATTTTAGGCAGAACTTGTTGATCAGTAGTTGTAGTTAACTTGTTGTTTTTGGTCGTTATGAGGTGTCGTAGTACAATTTCCGATTCCATTTCTTTGTCGTAAATGGCGTATGTTTCATTTGTGTTATTGACTATATTATTGACATGATCATACCCTAGTTCTTTATTTAAAGTGATTAGATATAACTTTTTACAAGTGATTGCATAGTTTCCGGATGCTTTATCAATACACGTGATAACAAAATCAGAGTGTAGTTTCTTTATTTCTTGTGTGCAATTACTTATATTCGTGTTAGCATGTTCGATATTGGATTTTAATTTTTCTAGCCTGATAGAAAGCTTTGTATTTATTACTTCCTTTAGTAGTTTTAGTTTATCGTATGGGATTGTGTAAATCTTTGAGAGTTTGTCTAAATGATTAGAGGTTATTTGAGTTAGATTTATTAGAACAGTCTGAAAGTTAATTTGAGTTTCTTCTCTATATTTTGTTCCTTTCTCGAATATTGATCTAAGTTTATTGTTTTTAATTATACTCAAATTACCGGTAACAACGTGATTGTAGTGAGTGTTTATAAAGTTCTTATAATGTTTGCAGGCACATTCTTTATTAAGTATTTGTTTGATTTTGTGGTTGGATAGGTGTTTTAAAAATGAGTTGTAATTAAACAAAATTCTACTGGTTGAGTCAGTATATGAATATGTTACTCTTGTATCTAATAGTTGATCAACAGATGAGATCGTGTTTGTAGTTTTGCGCAATTCTCGATTTATTATTTTCGAAACGTTCAAATCATTCATGAACTTCCCATAAAATTGTAGAGTTAGATTATGAAATTTAGGTTTCGTTCGTTCACAGTTTTTATTTGATAATTCTTTAGAAACAATTCCAAATATTTTTAATTTCATTGTTTTATCTAGCGTCTGATAATCGTCACTATTAATCATATAATTAGTGAGCTGTTTCAGAATGTGTTTATTGAGTTTTCTTTGATAATCGTATAACTTTTTAGATTCAAGATTTCTTATAGAATCTATTACATTATCGACTGTGTTGTTATTTTGGTGGAGTTTTATTGATCTTCGTTTCTTTCCTCTATTACTCTTTTTAGGTAGTTCTAACTTCAAACAATTGTAAGGCTGACTTTTAATTTTACAATCTGTGGTGTTGATTTCAGATATATTACCGAATCCTTTTATTTGATCATTCAGACCGTACGGATATGCAGTATTAAGCATTCTTATCCATTGCACTTCTTTATCCAATAAAATACTCTTCTGAGAATTTTCCGGTAAATTGTCCAGAATAGTGATTCTGAAATCTTCGCTGCAATGATCGCTCGTTTGAAAGTGCTTACAAAGATATGTGTGATATTTATTGTATTTAATTGATGTTCTGTGTTCTCCCATTCTTATTTTCAGTGTTCTAGTTGTTTCTCCAACATATTGCACATTACAAATGTTACATTCAATAAGGTAAATTAGGTTTTTCGATTGACAATTAGCACTTCCTTCTTTCATAGTTATACAATTCAGATTTGTTGCATAACTGGTTACCTTATTTGTGAATTGTATTTTAGGACATATTTTACATCTTCCGTTTCCACATGGATTTCCAGTGACAGTATTAGATTCAGGCAGATCCACTCTCAATCCAGACGGCTCCCGCACACATTTCATTTTATGGTTATAGTAATAGGGGGTTCGAGTGGGGTGTGTGTTCGCCGACTGTAAGGCTGTCGTAGCCGCGTTTGATATGAGGTGAGGAATCACAACTGCTTAGGGTCCAGGGGACCTACACTCACATGAGGCTGCCAACTCTCATGACTCCTCGCGGGACCTAACCCATTGAGTTGGCTTTGTGAGCCTTGTCAAAGCGGTGAGCAGACCACTTCTGGAACTCGAATCCATGGTAGATCGCACCATATTGTTCGCTCGAGATGTAGGAGTTATGGTAATGTGACTTGACAAACAGCTATCATGCTTAATTTCGTGTGTTGGTAATACATGCTGTTTGCTCACATTGATTATGCATAGCGAGGCTTAATCTCAATAGATCGCATGTACATATGTTTGTACACTATCATTCCATGTGTTTGTTGAGTGTGGGGGTGTGGTTCCTATACGGAACCACGAAAATTGTCGATGTATGCGGGAAGTTTCACTCAGATGGTCGAGGTTATGGAAGGAGAGGGAAGGATGAAAGGGGTCGTGATAGGAGAGAGAGATATGTATGTGGAAAGGTATGTATGTGATGGATTGATTTGATTTTAAGATGTATTGGTGAATACTATTAAAGTATTGTAATAGGATGAAAAAGGTGTGAAAAAATGATAAGTGAAAGGGGGTGGCCGAGACAAGCAAGGCCGGGTCCGTCAAAGACGTAGAGTGGCTGCCACAAGGGCACGGGGGTGTGAACTATGTTCACGCATGTGTAGATATCGATTTATGTAGGAGACGGGTCAGAGAGGGAGTGGGCGAGTCGCCCCACCACACATCACCCCACCTCGCCGCCAACATACAATCAATAACACGCAATTGAGATATCACAAAGAAAACGCGAATTTGGATCAAGTGGTTTCGACTCCTAGCATCTTACCACCTGAGCCTTCCATCAACCCGGAGTCTCATCAGAGATGAAGTTGATGGAAAGTGTTCACTATGATTATTCGATATGGGGAAAATAATAGACAATGAAATATTACGATATTGGTGGGAAAAAGGTTTGAATATGGGGGACGGACAACGTTTTTAGAGTTGTAAGGAGAGAGCGGCAGGTTGCTATCATTGAACGCGACTGAATGAATGAGGCAAGTGTTCGAGACGACTGATAAGCGGAGTGGGCAGAACTTTCGAGAAAAGTAGATCGTTTAGGGTAGATCAGAATTGCGAGAGCAGAGTACACTCATTCCGAAGTGGACTCCAATCTAGCCAGTGACATGAGTGATGAATTCTATAAAATTCCGTTTTGCATGCAAATTGTATTTGGTTTTAAGAACATTATGAGAGAGAACTGATTTAGAAAGTTATAATAATATTTATTAATTGCACAAGGTGTTACATTCAGTACAATTATTTGAGGCATCCGAAGGCTAGATAGCACTTATACGAGGCAGAAGGTTAATGAAAATTAACAATGTAGTAACAGTTCATGTTAGAGAGGCAGGGGGAGGCAGAGGCTTCAAAAGTGACAGAGGCTTCAAAGGAATTTCCTATGGGAGTACAATATAAAATGAGTAACGATGTGTCTGTTCACGTAATCGATTCAACGTGCTTGCGGAAAGTACTGGTGAGACAGCAGTCAAATATCTCAGGGTAAAAAGCGTTAACAGTAGCGTAGACCCTATAAGGATAGAAAGCCTTTGTCGTGTTACTTTTGGCGTTTGTGCGGGGGTAGTACTTGATTGGCAGACCGCGGGTGGAGCTCGGACGCTCATCGAAGAGAACATAGAGAGGCAGGTCGATCTTCCCGGACGTTAGCCTGAAGAAGTAACATAAGTCATTCAGTTGTCTTCTTCTCTCAAGCGTTTCAAGGCCAAGCCGAGAGCGAAGCGCTGCATGCGATAGGTGTGAAAGCTTGCATCGAAAAGCCAAGCGAGATAAAAACAGGTTCTGGATAGACTCCAACGTGTTGATGTCCATGTCGTACAGTGGACTGTAGATCACACTAGCGTATTCAACAATCGAACGCACATAGATGGCATACGCATTGACAAGAACGGCTTCGTTTCTTGTTTTCAGCGACAGGAAGAGGAAGTTGATCTTCTTTGTTGCCTTGGAAGCAATGGTGTTGACGTGTTGACGGAAGGTGAGGGTGGAAGAGACGGTGACTCCGAGATCGCGTATCTCCTCGCTGGACGGAACTGGCGAACCACAAAGGTTGTAGACGTGACGCGGGTTCTTTTTTTCGACGTGGACAACGGCACACTTGCTGGCGCAGACTTGCATCTCCCACTCCTCGATCCATCGCTCCAATGCTCTCGCAGCAGCCGCTAGCGCATCGGGTGAGGCAGATGGCTTGAAGGATGTTGAGATCTTGGCGTCGTCGGCAAACAGGTAGATGTTGACGTTCGGGGGCATCCGAGAAGGTAGATCGTTGACGAAGAGTAGGAAGAGAAGGGGTCCGAGAACGGACCCTTGGGGCACTCCGGAGAGCACAGCTTCAGGCGCACTCAGCTCTCCCTCCACCTGCACTCGTTGTGTCCGGCCGGTGAGCCACGAGCGCAGCCACGCGTGTAGCTCGCCCGTCACTCCCAGCGACGACAGCTTAGCAAAAAGCTTTGGATGACTCACTCGATCGAATGCTTTCGAGAAATCGATGTAGAGCACGTCAGTGCACATGCCTCTGTTTTCGGCATTTACTAGATCACTCATGAACAAAAGGAGTTGAGAGTCAGTACTCCGTTTAGAACGAAATCCGAATTGGGAAGAGGACAGTAATCGAGAATTCGAAAGGTATGTAGTTAGTTCATTTTTGATAATGGTTTCCATAACTTTTCCTATGGCTGAGGTTAGTGAGATTGGGCGATAATTACTAGGATCATGTTTTGCTCCCTTTTTGAATACAGGAGTGATTTCTCCGGTCTTCCATTCAGTAGGCAAAGTGGATGTGAACATGGAGTAACTAAAAAGGAGTGAGAGTGGAAACGCGGTGGCAGAAGCCGTGTTCTTGAGAAATATGGCAGGAATTTGCTCGGGGGTCTTATTGACCTTGGCAATAAGCCGAGTGAGAGTTTGCTCCACAGTATGTGGAGAGAAGCGCACGTCGTGGATGCGAGCCGCTGTCGCCGACTCGAGAGCCGGCATCCGCCCGTTGTCGGTGGTGAACACGGACGCGTACTGCCTAGACAGAACTTCCGCCTTAGCCGCTGCTGTATCTGCAATTATATCACCTGCAATCAGAGTCGATATGGGTGCTTGCGCACGACCACACCTCTTCATATAGGAGAAGAACGATGCCTTGTTAGATGCAAACATTCGTTCTTTTAACACTCTCTCCCTCCTTGCTACCTTCTTAATTCTTTTCACCATATGTTTGTATGCTGGGGAGTTTCCTTCCCTCCTCCATATTGATAGTTTAGCGGCAAAAAGCCGGTGAATGTGACGAGATCGAGGTGTTCTCACAACATCGAATCGCGGAATGCAGCTCTCAATCACAACATGCATAATGCGTGTGAATCTCTCATACATTGTATTGATATCAGGGAGACTCATCAGCTCTGAGAGCCAATCGACTGAAGCAATCATGCTTGTCGCTGATGAATAATCACCCTTGCGAAATGACAACACAGAGCGGCGAGCAATCGGAATGCGCGTGGGATGACAATGCACAGAGAAACGGACGTTTTTGTGATCTGCAAAGCCGTCACTGACAGTGACGTCAGAACAGAAATCACGGGACGAGCACAAAACCAAATCGAGGCTATTTTCTCCTCGAGTTGGGACATTTACAAGTTGAGACAAGCCATGCGACACACATAAAGAAACAAGCTTTTCACACTGACGGCATGCTGAAATAGGTATATCCCATTTAATATGGGCACAGTTGAAGTTCCAATAAGGACAATGGGGATGGTAGTGTTGGAAAGAGCAATAAGCTCAATTTCATTGAGCAATCGCTCGATAGACTGCGAATGGGTGGGGTGGTAGATGGATATAAGTTTAAATGGAAGAGGGGTGCGGACATCTACACAAAGCAACTCAACATCAGGCGTAGTTTCGACAAGGGACATGGGAATAGAATGTCGAGCGAGGATAGCTACGCCGCCGCCAAGGGCGACGCGGCTCTCATCTCTCTGCACTCTATCCTTACGGAAAACTTGATACTCGCCATCCGATATGAAAGAATCCAGAATGCTAGTGTCAAGCCAAGTCTCACACACAGACAGAATATCAATGTCGTTAGAAGCAATGTAATCTCGATATAATTGGACGTTGTTACGTATAGAGCGTGCGTTCACTTGACAGACAGACAGGGGCTTGTGACTCACTGGTCTCCGCGCGGCGTCCACTCTGTGGCCGTCTCCAGCTTGACCAGCTTGCAGTTGCGCACTGTCCACTGCCGCTTCTTGGCGGCGTCGTTGCGAGAGATGGCTTCCTTCCACGCCGCTTTGTACAGCGACATCTCGGACGGGCTGTAATCTGGTCGAGCGCTCACCTGCAGCTTGTTGGCACGGATGTCGACGTGGAGCTTCTTGAGGAACGAGTAGACATCGTTCTCGGAAGGGAACTCGCAGATGAGCGGGCGCGGAGGCTGATCGCCTTGCCGCGCATGCCCCACCCGAACAACCTCCACCGGGGAGGCCAGATCTAGTTTCGAGCACAACTCACGCATGTAAGCAGCGTCGTCTTCCTTCTCGCCAACGTGTTTGATGAAGACGCGCTTCTTGCGAAGCTCATCCTGGCTCTCCTCGCGGACAGCCTTGCGCACCAGTTGAACCTGGGCGGCCGTAGACCCGCCGCCCACCACAGAGGCGAACGAGCGGGCCACGGGCGGCTGGCCTGCAAGCAACTTGTCCACACGCTCACTCACCTGTTTCATCTGTTCCGCTAGGCTGTCCTGCTTCACTTGCAACTCCTTGACGGCAGTCGTAATAGGCAGAATGAGCTGCTGGATAGATCCGAACAGATCTTTCAGTAGCACAGTGAGGGAATTATAGGTGACGGCCGAATTCTGTTGGAACACGTCCATGTCCACCTGGACAATGGAGGGAACAGAGGTTTCGAATACGGGGGTGGTGATGTGGGGAGCCTTTTTAGGATCAGGGGGACGAGTAGGGCTGTTGGACACGGATGACATTATCAGCTGTCGCAATCAGTAAACCAAACGACCGCTCGCTGTGAAGACAGAGGCGGGAGTCTGAAGACAGAGGCGGGAGTCTGAAGACAGAGGCGGGAGTCTGAAGACAGAGGCGGGAGTCTGAAGACAGAGGCGGGAGTCTGAAGACAGAGGCGGGAGTCTGAAGACAGAGGCGGGAGTCTGAAGACAGAGGCGGGAGTCTGAAGACAGAGGCGGGAGTCTGAAGACAGAGGCGGGAGTCTGAAGACAGAGGCGGGAGTCTGAAGACAGAGGCGGGAGTCTGAAGACAGAGGCGGGAGTCTGAAGACAGAGGCGGGAGTCTGAAGACAGAGGCGGGAGTTGTAATTTAACGTGCGAACGATTATGAGCATTATTACTATAGGTTTCAAAAAGCTGCTTGCAACGTTCTTTGAAGTCCCCATATTTCGAACAACAACGGAAGATTCTTAATAGTTCTCCATGTAAACAATTGTATGATACATTCAACGATATATTACTAGTTGCATGTGGAAAACGAACAACATGAAAATTGTAATCGTCAGTTTTATTGTAAAGTTTAGTAATGAACTTGTTGTTATCTAAATGAATGTTCAAATCTAAAAAGACTGTTGTATTCGGATCTGTATTTGTTTGTTCTAGAGTAAGTGAGCTATGGTAAATATCATTTTGTATTTTGTTGATCATGCTGCATTCCTTATAAATGACTAGAATATCATCCATATATCTGAAGCAATTAAAATGTTTATGTTTGAGGTATTCAATGTTTTGTTTACAGAATTTGTACTCCATGAAGCTCAGAGTTAGGTCAGCTATCATAGGTGACGCATTATTTCCTTGCGGAATTCCAGAAATTTGTTTGAAAATGTTAAACCACGATACACACTCACATCACTGAATACGTCGTCGAGTAAGTGCTGCATGTGGAAAAAGTGCGTCTTCTACAGCTCCTTCGACGGCCGGCCAAGTCATCGAGAGTGCGCTCCAGACCATGCACCCTGGTCCTACAACATATTCCCAGATTATCACTACTCAACCACACACTCACGCATTACATACATCAATGGAACGAATTTCGATTCATCATCACAAAATCCTATCTAACATGACATGAGGCGAGCGAAGTGGGCGAAACAGCGGACAGCGCATCGCGGGCGAATCACAAACATACACAATAACCAAGTGTGACGAGTTAAAACATGAGTAATGACAAAAAAATATATTAAAAAAACACATTATACATTATAAACGAATCGAATGAAAACATCCTCCGAAAATTCTAGACGATGAAATTCAAATTGATTTCACACTGTGTAGTTCATGTGTAGAAACGTGTGAATGGAATCACACACGTTCCACACTGTGTGAAACTTTCCTTTATTTTCACACAGTGTAGGCAATGCGTCAAATGAACTACAATGTGTGATCAGTGTGTGGAAACAATATTCGGTGTTCACACAGTGTGATAAATTACCAGAGTGGTTCGATCCCCCTTGGAGTCAACCAGTCTTGTTAAATTCACCCTGCCCCTGTGGTGTGGCATTCCACTCTCATGCTAGCCAGAAGGCGTCACAGCACCATCTACGGACTCAAGAACGGAATTCAAGACGCCCGACGCCACCCAACCCAACTCCCTCCGCTGACGTTGTCGTAATCCAAGAACCCCATCTTGTTCTCGACTAGGAGGATCCCGTACTCAACCGGCTATATAAAAAATTACATACATTACGTGTCTCTGTGATTAATGACGCAAAAGTTATAGTTTGGCCATGTTTATTGTACTCAAAATGTCCATATGTATCAGAAACCTTTTTTAACATCGCACTATATGTGCTAGATCAACAACAATAACACAGGGTTTCGGGCAAGGTGGGGGTGGTGGTATGGTTGTTCATCCCCAGTTCGGCTTCTCGTGAGACAACTGCAATCAAATTACTTACTTTTTTCTTGATCTACTATGTATACGTAGCATCTTTCTTCAAAACGATAACATTTTGGTCTACCATGAAATGAAATTGTAGCGTACCTTCGGTTCGGGTTCACCGTTCCGACGAGGTACTATCTGGGAGAGAGCTGTTCCCAACAGAACAGCCAGGAGGAGAATTGGGAGAAGAAGTTTCATCGTGAGACGATCCAACAAACACTGTTACCATTACATGCAAATGCAATCGCTTTTATACTCATTATCACGCTATAGTACATTAGTATTATTATCAATTCCTCTCATTTCTCTGCCAGCGCGCGGTCGCGTGCCTTCCCCTGTTATTTCCCCGACCCCTGAACAATGATTGATCAATTTGACATTTGAAGTGAGCAAATATGACTATTAGAAACAGTTCTTGGAATGAATAAAGTAAGAACCCTGATAATAATGATAACACTGTTTACGTTCATAAGTAACAAAGTGCATGTATCATGTATCGCAAACAAAAGGAGATCGATGTTTGTACTGGAGGACTAAACATTCATGATAAATTGGATCTATTCTATTCAATGGTTGATCGGGTGAGATGTGGCTAAGCGGAACTGTTCCGACTAATGCGGTAGCCATTATGGAGTGATGTGATATTGAGAAAAAAACTCACGCGATGATTTATTGTGCGTGGGTCGTCGAGCCCATTATGAGATATAGAGCTGTACACACATTGCCACACTGTCAGCTCATATAAAACGCGCGTAAAAGTTCAATCAGACCATTCGCTCACTGCTCGTTTACTATGTTCCATTGTTCATTTCACATTTTCAGATGCATCTACTCTTGCTCTGTTCCCTGGTTGCTTGTGCGTATGCCGTCACCTATCCGGAGACATGCTCACAGTTCACCAAAGCTCAGGTATATCAAGCATAATTGCTGACATTGTGAAACTGACTGAAATGGGTGTTTTTATAAAAGATAGGCGTGAGGAAACGGTGAGTGTCTCGAACTTCTTCTACTTAAAGATGAACACTATCGTGAAGCTGCACAACAACGCGCGCTCGAAGATGGCACTCGGACAGTACACTGCCAAGACGAGGAAGATGCCTGCCGCCGCCAACATGAGGGCAATGGTACGCATCTCTCTCTCTCTCTCTCTCTCTCTCTCTCTCTCTCTCTATCCATCTCTCTATGGCCCTATTCAGGTGTGGGACTGCACTCTTGCGAAGGCTGCCCAGGCGTGGGTGGATAAGTGTGATCAGTCGCACGACAATGTGAAGGGGTGGGGTGAGAACCTGTACATGCACAGTGCCCGGCCAGCCACATTCAGCAACGCCTCTTTTGCCACGTGGGTAGCGAGAGAGAGAGAGAGAGAGAGAGAGAGAGAGAGAGAGAGAATGCATCGTTTCAGTGACGCGGCAAACCTTTGGGTGAAGGAGTATGCTTCATACGGCTGGGTTGAGTCGAATCCGCCTGCTTTCAACATGAAGATCTTCAATAGTGGCGTCGGACATGCTACGCAGGTGAGTTCGTCGCTCTCTCTTTTTCTCTCTCTCTCTTTCTCTCTCTCTTTCTCTCTCTCTCTCTCTCTCTCTACCGTCCTCGCTCTTCCAACCCGCTCATTCAGATGACGTGGGCTACAACTTACAAGATTGGGTGTGGAGTGTCCAAGTGTGCCAAGGGATGGGGCACGTTCGTCTCCTGCAAGTACAGCCCCGCGTCAGTTCCTGCTTTAGTTTTATAGTGTATTTTCGATCAACAAACAGTAACATTGTTAAAACCACTTGTTGCAGAGGCAACATTCTCAACACCAACATGTACGTCTCGGGAGCCAAGTGCAGCAAGTGTCCCGCCGGGACAAAGTGTCAGACAGCTACTGCACTATGTGTTTGATTGCAATGATGTTTTAGATTTAATGAAGCAATTAACACTTGTTAGCAAATCACGGAGGAGCAAAACCGACTGGTTCCGATTAAGAGAATAATTTGATCTGCTGTCTTTTTACTTATACTTATACACTGTTCGAATACAGCACAAGTGATTCTCTCCAAGCAATCAGAGGTTCGAAAGTTATACTCGATACTCGCAATTTTTTGTCAAAACGCAAACATATTTCAAAAAATGTTCCGATGTTCCTCTTTTTACTGTTTTTCGTGAACAAAGTGAAACTGATTTGCGAACTTCTCTATCAGCTATCACGATACGAACATGATCGCATCATGACGCTTCTTGGTACTGGCAAATCTAGAACAACTAGAGTTTTACCCGAATAAAATTTTACCAAAATTCGAGTTGAAATTTACACCATAAAAATTATTTTCCGACTAGATTTTTAGTATTAGTACTTTTCTAGTAGTATTTCAGCTAGACAGATGGATAAAAAAACCGGAATTCCTCTCTAAAATTCTACTGCGTTTCGTTTTCTGTTCCCTCATTGTTTTGTTATTAGTTAGTACAGTTGGTTTGTGGCAGATTGTATTGTATCAATTGAGCAATGGACAAAAAATTCAATGTGCCGCCAGCCCAGTCGAAGAGTTGAAATTATCTGCTATTTAGGAACTTCACACATTTTTTTTCAGTAGCTATCTATATTTTTCCAGTAATTCTAGTAAAATTATAAGGGAGGATTTACGGATAACGATTTTGACAATTTGAACAAGAAAAATTATGTTGACTCAACGCAAACATTACGTGTCATTAGGACAGTATTGGAGCCGAATATATGCCAGCTGTTCGAAATTTTGCATCATTTTCATTTAATTATTTATTACTGTTTTATTGTAACAGTTAAATGCAAATCTTTTTATCATTACGAATACAACATCGTTATTCAAATAATTTAACTTTTCTTTATTACAGGGTGTCCCACCAGCTCTCGCTTCGGTGTAATCAGTAGATCGTTGTACAAACTACACATATCAGTAGTGCAGCAACGATGGATTTCCGTTCGAGCTTCCGCGCCCCCGGTGAGAAGATGTTCACCGGTGGGCTGGGCGCGGCGGCCGCCGGCGCCAGTGGAGGCACCCACACTGTGAGTCGTCTTCTCCCCCCCCCCCTCGCACTTGCACTTCTTTATCCCTTTCAAATACCGGTTTCGACGTGATTCGATCATGTGTCGGGTCTACTGTTTTCACACCACATGCTCATTGTTGCAGGGTATGTTCAAAGCGTTGCGCCGCCTGCACGGCCAGAACCTCGAGAGCAAGGTGAACTATTATTCATTTATTTATTTTATTACAATGTTCGCTAATAAATGTATTAATATAATCATTGCAAGCAGGGTATATATATACATATATATATAATATTCCAGGGTCTGAACGATCTGAGCGAGGCGTTCCAGTCGTTCGTCACCCGCGCACGCTTCTTCTCCGTCGGAAAACTGCGGTACGCTTCATTTTTTAATTTAAAATGTATACTATCATACGCGTTAATTGCTGTATTGATGCATTATCGTGTTATAATAAATAATAATACATGTGTAGTCGTACGTGGTCGCACTCTGCCGTGGAGTTCATGAAGTACCGCCGTCTCCTGCCGATGCTTCTCGCAGACGGACAGGACTTCGATGGAGAGACCGATGGTTTGCGCATGTCTTTTTTGTTTGTTTTTAATGCCCGCTTTCAGATTTCGACGCGGCGCTCACCTTCCAAGCAGCGAGCCGCGATGAGCGCAAGGTGAGTGTTATTATCTGATCTGTTTATCGATTGTTTTCGACGTCGAGAAAGAGAGAGACGGGGGGGGGGGGATGAGTAAGAGAGAAGAGAATTCCTTACAGGTTGTGGTGACCAACGTGTCTCCGCGAGTGACGGCCAGCCAACTACAGGCATTCTTCACGCAGTTCGGAAAGGTTCGTGTATTACTGTGTTAGATGAATTCACAACAACCATTTGCACTTGGTTATTTGTGTGTTTTATTATTGACCAACAGAGTCGGATTATTTATGTTGCGACATGTGTGCTATGAATGGAGAACGTGAAACATATCATCTCACATATCATTGTGTTGTCATATTCAGGTATAGCGATAAACGATTGATTGATTGATTGATTGATTGATTGATTGATTGATTGATTGCCTCATGTGCAGATCACGTCGTGTGTTCTTCCGCGGGAGGAGATGAACCGCCGACACTCCTCGTTCGCCACGCTGCCCCGACAGACTAAGACCTGCGGAGTCGCCACCATCACATTCAAGTGAGTCTCTCTCACTCTCTCTCTCTCTCTCTCTCTCCCTCCCTCCCTCTCCCTCTCCCTCTCCCTCTCCCTCTCCCTCTCCCTCTCCCTCTCCCTCTCCCTCTCCCTCTCCCTCTCCCTCTCCCTCTCCCTCTCCCTCTCCCTCTCTCTCTCCCTCTCCCTCTCTCCCTCTCCCTCTCCCTCTCCCTCTCCCTCTCCCTCTCCCTCTCCCTCTCCCTCTCTCCTTTCTCTCTTACTGGTTGTTTCTTGCAGTTTGTGTACTCGTTTGTTGTTATGATGTTATGTTATTAGATCCACCTTCGTTCTTTGTGTAGTGAGACGTGACAGTTGGCGATTGTGGTTTGCTGAGGTTATGAGATGAGGGATTGTGGCATAAGTGTTGAGAGGATCAGTAAAGTAAAATATCAGTAAATCACTAATCAATGATTGCAGGAAGACGGAGGATGCCCGAAAGGCGCGCGACGCCACTCCGGAAACACTCAAGTTCTACGACCAGGTCATGGTCGTCAAGGAGGTACGGGCAATTGTATTATCGATTGATTGGTCTTGTGGTTATGGATATTGATTTATCGATTGACTTATTCTTTTAGTTCTCGTCGTCTCGCAAGGGCGGCAAGGGCCTCGTTCTGGCAGATGACAGCAAGAGTACCGGTGCGCGTGTCTGCTTCTGAATCGATATATTGATTGCATGTTCAGACGAGGGTCGTCTATCACGCGCCTCCTCCACCAACTCACTCGCGTCCAGCCTCGCGTCCAGCTCCATCGATGTGCGTTTACTAATTATTTTCTTTTTGATACATGAACGGGGTACATAACGGGGTACATATGTAACAATTTATGATTTGTCTGATCATGAATCTGAACAGTCTGACTTCTCTTTCAGCTTATCTCTCTGGACGACCTGCCGGACACGGCGCTGTCTCGCGTGCTGGCCTTCCTCCCAGTCACGGACACGGTCCGACTCGAGAGGGTCAACAAAAAGTGGATGGAGGCCGCCGTCAAGGTTTGTACTCTATACCTGAATTTTGTTTTGTACTGTTGTGAAAATTACGCGCAGTGTGTTAACGGTTTCTTACAGTCGTGGTCGCTCATCAACCACCTCTCATTCACTCGCGAGGTGGACGGAGTGTCCAAGGGATTCGGAAAGCAGTACCCGCTCAGGTAGGGTGTAGGGATACTTATGCTCTGTCGATGCCCGTGTTGCAGGAACTCTCACCTGCGTGCGATCCTGCGCCGGGCGGGGGCACATCTGCGCCGTCTGGACCTGAGTGGCTGTGTGCATCTCCTGGATGACAAGGCACTCCAGCACGTCGGCAACCTCTGCCCCGCACTCACCAGTGTCAGTTTGCTTTTTGTGTTCCTTTTTGTCGCTTATAGCTTATAATTTGTGTATTGTGGGTGGTTAGAATTGAAATTCGTCTCAATTTTGGCACTCGTTTTTTTCCCATCTATCACGATCTACTGGTATGTGGGAAAATAAACATGGCGCGATCACTAGAGCAGTTAGTATCTTGTTTGCCCCTGTTTGTTTGTATACTGTTTGCCTTGCAGCTGGACCTGTCGGGTGTGGGTGCTTCGTGGCAGGCACTGCAGGAGCTGAGCGAGGCCCTTCCACACATGGAGAGACTCGCATACAGGGACATGCACACACTCAACGACAAGGTATCACGTTCCTCGAAATGCACTTGTTTCATTTCAGCTGGCATGGTCTATTTGCATGTATGCCGCCTGGTTTTTCGGTATACGTATGTAGTGAATTAGTATAATGTACTGTTTGAGGCTGCGTGGTTCCTGGTGAAGGGCTGTGCGCACTCTCTGCGCCACCTGGACCTGCGAGGGTGTAGGAGGATCCGGGGCAGGTGCTTCAAGCTACTCGGAACGCAGCTACAGCAGGTAGACAAATACAATACATTCCTGACGGTGAAGGAAAAAGGAGCGGGAGAGATAGGGAAATGAAAGTGCTGATTTATACTTTCCTTTTCCAGCTGTACCTGGATGGTTGCATGCACGTGGAGTCTGTGTCGGTGGAGGACCTGTGCACGGGGGCGACGGAACTGAAGGAGCTCCGCCTCAACGAGTGCTACGCAGTCACCGACATGAACATAAGGTCATCCTAGTCATAGTCACTCAAGATTAGGAAACACAGCCATTCACATATTTATTAATTCACATATGAAATTCATGTGAATGACATATTTTCGACTGATGGTTGATGTGTTGTTTGCAGTATGATCTCTCGCACAATGCCGGACTTGGAATCACTGACGCTGTGTGGAGACAAATTCGAAAAGGTGGGGAGAGAGAAAGGAAGAGAGAAGGATAGAGAGAGAGAGAGAGAGAGAAAAAGAGAGAGAGAGAGAGAAAGAGAAAGAGAGAGAGAAAAGAAAGAAAGAAAAAGAAAGAAAGGAAAAGAAAAGAAAAAAAAAAAAGAAAAGAAAGAAAGAAATTTATTCTTTTACGGACTTGTCTTATCGCTCATTTTGTATGGTCTCGGTTATTATCACATGCGGCTTTTTCATTGTATTTTGTGTGACGCAGTTTTTTTTCCTGCAATAAATTATTTGTTTATTGTTATTATAAAGAAAGAAAGAAAGAAAGAAAGAAAGAAAGAAAGAAAGAAAGAGGAACTCCGTCTTGTGTCAGGTGACGAGCAGTGGCCTGGCGCACATCAGCCGACTGGAGAAGCTCCACGAGTTGGCGTGAGTCATTTGTTACTAATAAGGTGTGGTCAGTCTCTTCGAAACAGCCCTCTCAAAACGACTTCGGTCGAAAAATTTTTTCGATCGTCTTGCAAGCGGCTTTATATTTTAATTTTCCGAAGATTTTACAACAAATCTAAAGTGTTCTGTCGTAGGATAGTTTGTCTTGCGTTTGAAACGTGATTTTTGTGGAAGAATATAGTTAATTATTAATATTCAACTTATTGCGAGCATAGAACTATATTAATTATTAATATAGTTCTATGCTCGCAATAAGTTGCGTGCGGTGGGGTAGATCAGAGGAAGACGGAGAGTCAGCTCTCGGCAATAGCGCGCAAAACAAGAGAGGCAGACGGTTATGGCACCGTATTTCGAACTGCAAGCGAGGTAGATCGAAAACTATCGCTCTGGCGCAGAGTATATAGTCATTCGAAATATTCGAATGAAAAGCTTTCAATGATTCAATGACCACTCGCACTCTGCACTCATTGAGTTTTCGATGTGCGGAGAGGGGGCGCATACTGTTCCTACGATGCCCTGAACGAGACTGTTCGTACATTTAGTATATTGGATTCGCTTGCAGGTTCGACTACAACCCCCTAGTGAACGACGAAGTGCTACAGCGGATCTGCTGCGGATGCAGGCAACTCAAGGTGGCTAGGGCTAGAGGGGCGGGGCGAAAGTAGGCGGGGCTTGTAGTTATAACTTGAAGAGTGTGTGATGAAGCGTAGATTGATGCGGGATGTTGTAGGTTCTGTCTCTGGCGAATGCTGGCAGCGATCAGCTGATCACATCCAATGGGCTGGAGCACATTGCACAACTCACAGAGCTGGAACAGGTACGGGAAGAGAGAGAGAGAGAGAGAGAAAGAAAGAGAGAGAGAGAGGTGTCTTCCTCCAGCTGGATCTGTCGTGGCTGGCGGCTGTCCGCTCTTCCTCCCTCCTCCACATCGTCTTCTCCTGCCGGAAGATCGAACTGCTGCAGGTCTGTCCTGTTTCCAATATGTTTCATGGGATTCCTATTTATTCGGGTTGTTGTATTTCCGTAATCAATTCATCGTTGTATATTGTATGGACGCTATCTATGTTTCACAGTATTTCAACGCAGCTCGTAGCCAGATAGATTTTTGAACCATTGTCGGCATTTGATTCTTATTTTCCATTGATGTGGTATACAGACGGCACATATGATTTTCATAATTAAACATTAGTAGCAATTGTTTTTTACCTACTGTACTTATTTGCTGTTCAGCTGCGCAACTGTGTGTACCTGTCGGACGACGGAGTGAGTGGACTGTCCATCTGCGAGCACCTCAGACATGTCGACCTGAGTGGAAGCATACTGGTGAGAGAGAGGGAGGGAGGGGAGAGAGGGAGAGAGAGAGAGAGAGAGAGAGAGAGAGAGAGAGAGAGAAAGAGAGAGAGACTCGTCGCGTTCAGGTGAGCAGCTCTGCAGTGCAGGAATTCATCAAGGCCTTTCCGCACGGCGACGATGAGGTGAGGCACTCGTGAGGGATATTGAATACAATTGATTAAATATATTATCGCAAAAAATAACACTGTCGTGACCTACGCTACGCGTATCCCACGACCTTTCATATCAACCAGACAACCTCTCATTTCCATGATGATTAGCCTAATGAACCTAACACTTGAATATCGATTAGCATCGCAACTCATTCGTACAAAAGGCGCGCTCGCCGAGCGGTCCCCAGTTGTCCCAGTTGTTCCATTGGATCCAGTTGTTCTTACTTGCGCCGGTTGTGTGTGGCAGCCACAACCTCCCTGCGCCTTCGGGCCTGGGCAACTCTCTCTCTAGCTAAGAGAACATACATGTAACAACGCCTAAGGGCTATAACTGGTTACCACACCAGTCACATTCAGTACGGACTCTGGTTTACGCACCAGATCCTACTACCTATCCAGTCTAAGGACTCTGGTTTACGCACCAGATCCAACTATCTATCTAGTCTACGGACTTAGCTGATTACGCATCAGCTGCCTACGGGCTATCTCTGGTTACCGCACCAGTTTCACATTCAGTCTACGGACTTAGTTGATTACGCATCAACTGCCTACGGGCTATTCCTGGTTACCGCACCAGTTTCACATTCAGTCTACGGACTTAGCTGATTACGCATCAGCTGCCTACGGGCTATCTCTGGTTACGCACCAGACTCACATTCAGTCTACGGACTTAGTTGGTTACGCACCAACTCGCCTACGGGCTTTTACTGGTTACGCACCAAGTAGCAACTTACCTACGGGCAACCTGGTTACCGCATCGAACCTGGCAACTAGCCGAACCTCATCTGTCTTCTCACCTGCAGCGACACCTGCCGGAACCAATCCACCAAGGACCAAGCGTCACCATCGCATCCACCACACCATTGATTGCTCACCGATCAATAAAAGCTATTAGCTATACAACTGTGTTGGCACTGTGTTGGTATTCACGGGGGACGGTTCACTTTAAACACTGTGCACATTACACTAACGTGTGTTTGATACAATAGTTGAATGATGATAAATCAATCTACTGTATTTGGTTTGGATACCTTTTAGAAGTCTCCGTCGCCGGAGCCGCTGTCTGCTAATGATACGAAGAAGAAGACGATCACTCTGGTGGTGGGAGGGACAGCCTGCGATGCGAGTCAGCTGAGGGTGGGTGGGGGAGAGAGAGGGGGTGAGAAAGAGGGGAAAGAGAGATAGGGAGAGGGGGAGAAAAAAAAAGAGAGAGAGAGAATGGCTTGTCGCAGGTGCGCGGCAGTCGCGTCGCAGTCGACTTCTCTGACTACTCTGCCCTCGTGGCGATGAGTGGATCCCAGACCGGATTCAGGATCGGTTCGTCATTTGTTGGAGTTTGATTTCTGATTTAGTGGTGTGTTTGATGAGACAATATGTTGCAACGCCAACGATCACTCTGATGATAGGAGTGACTTTTTCAAACTGTAATCTTCAGGCTCGCCGGACGATGATGACTCGGAAGATGACGAGTTTGAGGCGCTCACTGCACAGAGTGAGTACTTTTTCACATTGTATTGAACGGATATACAGATATATTTGTGAAAATGCTGAAAGTGTCTTGATCCAATTCTTGCCGTTTCAGGATCGTTTTACATAGACGCGGTGTGTGGGGAGGAGGAGAGTCCCCTTGAGAATGAAAAGGATGTTCTGGAGTGGGCGGAGCGAGAAGCGCGAAACCTCGGACTTATCAAACAGTGATTGGTCAACAGGGTAGGGCCAACGCCCCTCATTGGCGGAGCGATCTGACTCAAATATGTGTTTTTAGTACGATGTAGTTAGTACTTAGTGAGTTCTGTATTATTCAGTTTTATGGTTTTTAATACTTTGTATCGATCATCGATTTCTGTAACATAATTCATGATGTAATAACGAGATTGTGAGCCAAATTTGTTTGCTAGTCTGGCTAGCGTTTTCTTTGAGAGAATTCCTCATTTTTCTGCTCATGAGCTTTTTTAGTATCGACTTTAGTAATAAAGTTTTTTTTAGATCCTTATTGCTTGTTATATTTTTATGTCATTATGTCTAGACGTTTGCTCAGATGATTGCTATTTGTATATGAAAATGCAGGTGTTTTGATTATAGTTCTTATAGTTCTAGTTTCGCAGATACTTACTTATTATGAAAGGTGACAGTTATGATTTTTAGGTACATGTAACATCTAAGTCATAAGACTTAGAGTAAAATAATTTCAGTGTATGGAATAATTTCAGTGTACTCATTGTCAGTATAATAGTTTCAGTGTACTTATGTTAATAATTTCAGAGTATCATTCCATTTGTGATCACTACATAGTGTTAAAATTTGAAATGATTCGACTTCTTTGTTTGAATCTAACTTTCCTTTCAATGCTGTGATGTTGGATACATTCATGGTTTCCAAGATTTATAGTTTCTCTCAAAGAGTGTGAGAATATAAATCAAAAACCACTTCCTATCTACACACTGTAGCATTGCGTGATAAACACGATGTTTTGGTGTGAAATGGTTTTGTGTGATGTTAATTAGCAACGTCACTACAACAACAACTTGTTATCTAATTAGTAAAATTTAATGAGCTTCACTTCATCCGCAAATTATTCACCGTCTGTTGTGATAGTTTTCTTTCTATTTTAACATTTCATTTTACAGTCTCTGAGGAGTATGTCAGCGACAGATATTGAAATAACCTGTAAGTTTATATATATATATATATATATATATATATATATATATATATATATATATATATATATATATATATATATATATATATATATATATATATATATATATGGAAACTAAAACCCAGCGTTTTCAGATGATCGAAGAAATATCACTGCTGATAACATCACTTTGTTGGATTGTGAACATGAATGGGATTTGGGAGCTTATTGGCTGACACAACTATTAGACCTCACAAATGTCGGTGTCTTATTCACATTTTAGTATGTTATCATACTTATTTCAGTTGATTTGTGCACTATTATCACTGCTCGTAATAACAATAACTTTAATTGTTTTCAAGAAACATATCAATGTGATGCATCCCAATCTAAAAGTACGTACTACGTACATAAAACATGTAAAATTGCCCCTTCTTTCAGAGAATCCTCTGTATGTACTACCTCACACTTATCGAATTCGATATCGCTTTCATCATTTCGATTGTGAGTTTATTGATTCACATTTCATTAATGTCTATTGCTCGTTTCAGGCACAGACTTTCTATCACATACTCACTGTGCCGAGAGATCGCGCCTGTGAGGTAACCGTGATCAAATAAACCAATCAATCCGTTTCATTTGTATTCTTCAAATTGTTTGAGTTTTTCTCATGGACTGCCATTCTGAATGATGTCTTTATGAAATACTCCATCTTTGATAGAACCCCGTCTGTGATCATCTCTCTCCAGGTGTTTCTTCCATCCTCGACCTGTGTCTGGATACTGGCTCCCCTGGCCCACGCCACCACTTCCTTCGTCACCTTCCCCGTCGCTATTCTCATCGAGAGACTCATCGCCACCATACGCCATTCCACCTATGAACATATGAAGGCAAACATCGGCCGGACGATAGTCGCTTTTTGGGTCAAATCTAGCTGCATAATTTTTCAATTTAACTTTGGTTTAGTGCTTGCTGACTGCTTTACCGACTGCGCAGTGCGTTTTACAAACTATGGAAACCGATTATTTGAGGAGAAATTGTACAAAAATCGACGCGACGGCGTTGATATATTTGATATATTTCTCGGTACGCCTATTGTCACAAGTCACAACTGATAATACAAAGTTTAGGTATTTTTCGTGTTCGATATTTTCGTCTTATTGTTTATCATTCCGCTTCGCAGATTCAATCTCAAACTCGCGAAAAAGTAGGTGACAGGCTACAGGTTAGGTGACAGATGGCTAGATGGCTAGATGTACGACAGAACAACATACAGTGATAGACAGGCACGCGGTTTTCGATAAGTCCAGAATTGCTATATCGATATAACACATGATCCGCGTAAGAATCGAACGAATTTCGGGCATATGGGACCTAGGAGCTACTTGTGTGCATATAAAGGTTTTCGAGGGTTCTCTACAAGGAGGTATAGGTGGTTTTGGTCCATTATGCAAATTTGGTCAGTTAAAGGGAGTGTACACTCTGAATTTCCAAGTTGAGTTAGCACTAGGATGTGGAAATAAGATGAAAATAATGCACTTTTGCCAATATAGGGGTATTGCTAACGAGATACGCTCTTTCGCTGAGAGAGCACAGGGCGGTGAAATAGAGCAGAGCGCGAGAGAGCGGCAGAGAAAAAGAGCAGTGCGACCTACCTATTCCTGCCAGCTTCGACGCTTCCTCCATTTTTCGTAGTTAAAAGAAATTCATTATACAAACCAAGTATCACTTCCATCAACAAATTCTACACAATCACGGAACACCAATCACCACAGTACACATTTATGAATATCCTTTTACATGAAAAAAGGCAAAGAGGTTAGTATTAAACGTATCAATTTTCATACATGACAGACTATCGGTTTGGAACTTGTGTCCGGAGTGTGTGGTCGTGCGGCTGGTCGACGTAGATTTGTTGACGCGCGAGCATCATCCCCCAGTACCTGCACAAAATATGTTTCAACTTTGAGATATTGCGTAACAACTTTCTCCTGCTTGATTCTTTTAGATTAACAGAAATGGAACAAATTTGAGATTATCTGAAGTGATTATATCACACCTTACTTTGGGTTGCATGTAGGAGAGGGCGGGCAATCATGCACATCGACGGGTTGGGTAGATGAGGGCGCTCGGCACGGACGGCATCTGCAAGCCACGCGAATATGATAAAAAAAACCTTAACTAGTTACAATAACCACTTATCACGAGAAAACTGTTGGTATGATTACCTGATCATGTATCAGACAGCGGAGGTTAGCCATCTCCACTGTCGAAGGAAGGTGGGGCGGGCGGGTACTCTGCGTCTGCGCGCGCTGACATCAACATGTTCATTAATTATGGCCAGAGCACACGACAGCTCTAACATGATCTAACTGCGATAAACAACATCATGTTCACAATCATGGAATGAAAGAATGCAACATAGTCGAATACGAAAATGGCGTGTTCACGACAATCTCAAATTTCGGCCGTTTCGAAAATACTCTCCGCTTTGAGAAAATACTAATGCTCTTCAAATTTGAGCCCAATAAGATAGCGAATTGATAAAAAAAAACATCCAAGATCAACAAACAACAAAAACAACCAAACAGCTGATTCATAGAAATCATGTTTGAATTACGGTTGTGATGCGCAGATTGCGCGAAAATTTTTAATAGTCATTGAGGTCAAACAAATATTTCGAGGAGCTGCCTTCGAACTTGAACTACAACTATGTGTCGGAGATACCAAGTCTGTGAAAAGTTCTGTTGAACATTGAGAATTGGCACCAATTGGCACCAATTTCTGCATTTTGACACATTTTGCGCTTATTTTTATCGTCTTGCCGGCATTTTCAACAAATAGTTGTACTAGCAAAACTGCATCGTTTTCATCATATTTTCACATCCCTGTCCCTGTGCTAACTCAACTTCGAAATTCAGAGTGTACACTCCCTTTAAGAGACCATGACCTCAATTCAGTCGTTCTGAAGGTCTCTTTCGGTTTGTTCAAAAAGACTTCTGAAGGTCTCTTTCGATTTGTGTCAACGTTCTAAGACATTTTTCATACAAAATGTTTTTTCATGAAAATCATTTTTGAAAAAGTTATGATCTTTTTTTTTTAAACTTGCGTATTTCAACTTTTCTAAGAATGAACTAACAAAAGTGACTAAGCCCGAACTAACAAAAACACCATTGGATTTTACGTATTTTTTTATCGGTCTACATGTTTTTATCGTGAAAATTAAATGTTGCCTTTTTGGCTTTTTGCTCATAAGGATGAATGTGGCTCAAATGGGAAAATTCGCATCTTTCTGTCACTTTTCAATTCTCTCATGGTGAAATAACAAACTCACTTTCATAATCGGTTTCTAAACCCTTTTATTAGTCTATATAGTTGCTTATAGGCAAATCTGGTGTTGCCTTTGTGTTCATCCGTGATGTTCAAAGTGGCCCAACTATTCAACTATTAATCGCGAAATTTCATGATAACGCCGAAAGGCAACACTAGATTTGCCTATAAACAACTATGTAGACTAATTGAGAGGTGTAGAATCCGAATATAAAAGTGATTTTTGTTATTGCGAAGGTCAAGAATTAGAAAGTGGCGGGAACATTCAAATTTTCCCATTTGAGCCACATTCATCGACCTGAATGAGCAAAAAGGCAACTTTCACGATAAAAATGCATATAGACTAATGAAAATACGTAAAATCCAATGGTGTTAAACACTTTTGTTAGTTCGGAGTGGAAAGTTCTTAGAAAAGTTGAAATATGCAAATTTAAAAAAAGTACATTTTTTATCATAACTTTTTCAAAAATGCATTTCACGAAATACATTCAGAATGAAAAATGTCTTAGAATGTTGACACAAATCGAAAGATCCCTTCAGAAGTCATTTTGAAAAATATATATGAGGTCATGGTCCCTTAACTGACCACATTTGTATAATGGACCAAAACCACGTATACCACCTTGTAGCGCACCCTCGAAAACTTATATATGCACACAAGTAGCTTCTAGGTCCCACATCGTTCGATTCTTCCGCGGATCGTGTGATAAGAGATATTACAGTCGGGTAAATCACATTCTGCTCTACCTAATACATAATATGATTCAATCTTCAAAAAAAGAAACCTAAGAACGTAGTAATTGCATAATACACGCGATTTCCGGGAATGTTGCTAGATTTGGGGTTTTCGCAACTTTGGTAACATCTGCAACATTTTGCCGTCTTTCTGGCCACCTCTGTTGCTACAAATTAACGGTTATCGAAATCGAAACACGAAAAATGTTTGCTGATTTTGAATGTTTGTACCACATTGATAGCATTTTCATCAACTATTCATCATTATTTTGTAAGCATCATTATATGAACTTTTTGACATTTACAGACGTTCATTTGTACTTTCGGATGGTTTTCAAATAAGGGAGAACGTAGCGACGACAGAACTTCTCCTCCCATTCATGTTATTTCACGGATTCATCTTTGTTGTCTACTGCACTGAAAGCCAAGTGTTTCCGCGTTTAAAGAAAACAACCCTCTTTCAAGCCACCATACCACAATTGGGATACGTGTGTGGTTTTGTATCATTTGAAATTGACTATAGAGTTCCAGGTCATGCCATACTACATCTGCATAGCGCCTATTATACTTCTTGTACAGTTGAAGAAATCTATGCGAATTTCAAGAGCAAAGGCATGATTATATAATTATAACTCACATGATATATGGGTAAAATCAGGGTAAAATCACGTTTTCAGGTGCATTCCGAATTGAATGGGAGCTATATGAAACACAGGTGCAGTTCGAACACGGATTTCTACTTCAATTCAATGGAGCAATTCTGGCAGGAGGCCATAGCAACAAGAAAAACTTGATTCGAGCTTATCTCTACTCGTCCGATTGGTGTTGTATTGAAACGTTGACCTGTTTGTCGTAAAACCAATTTTGAATTTTGAATTTTTTTGTATCACAGTACATCTGAAACAACCGAAAAAATGCCTGACTGTGTATAGTTGTGAAATTTTGTAATTTGTTTGATTAAAATGATAATTCCACCATTGGAATCGAAAATTGGAATTGGCCTTCTCGGTTTCGATACATTTTTTGTATTTGACTTTCTTTTTTTTAAATTTACTATTTCTTCTTGTTAAAATACCTACATTTGAAACCACATCATCTTTAAAAAGTACTTGCGTGAAAAGAGTCAGTCTGTCTTAACCTAACCCCAACTCTGACCCAACTCGCGCCTGCATAAAACGCTTACAAATACAAACACTATTTGAAATTGTAACAGATTAGAGAAATCAGACGTCTCTCTTTTCGCACTCCTATTAATTCTTTTAACTCCGTAATCAGTTGTTACACACGCGATAAATGTATTATATTCCAAATTAATGCTTTCACTAACCATGTACACTTGAACTCTGATTACTGATGCCTTGTTCACTACATTTAAAAACATATATATTAGCGTTTTAGTACTCTGCGCGTCTGCTCTCTCTGTGAAACACATTGTGTCCTTGTCGATCGATAATCTCTGCGAACTTTTGTGCCTTGATATCTTGCCGACTGAAACATTCCCTCTTTCTAAGCCATTACGTGTGATCACTATTTATCGCACTCCCGGTTACTCTGCCGATAAAAAATGCGCTGGTCGTAAACTATTCCGCCATCTAGAACAGCTGATTTCTTCCGATTCTCACATGCACATTATACAAGGCGATTTGAATGCACCGTCGGCTAACTGGGATTCGTTCCAGGCAGCCGATGCTTTTGATAGGTCCCTAGTCACTTTTGCCTCTCTCCACTCACTCACTCAAATGGTTCGCCAGGCGACGATGGTGAGACGAGCAGGGCAAAAGGCGCATACTCTTGACATTGTATTGACTGACTCCCCTTGTCTCTTTCAACATGCGCGTGTATTGGGGCGTTTCTCTTTATGTGATCACCTCCCTGTCGAGTTTCGGTTGCGACTCGGTGCGGGGGCCGCGGCGAGAGAGCCGCTTCGACGCGCATATGGGAGGGCTAAGTGGGGTGAGATCAACGCGGCTATAGCATGTACTGATTGGACACGTGTTTTTATTGGTTTAAATATTGAAGAGGCAACTTCCGTGTTTGTCCAGCGAATGCAACACCTCATTACCGAGTATATTCCCCTTATGAAACATACTAAAGCTGTCAGTATTCCTCTCTATATTTCTAAATTGAAACGCCGTGCATTACGCTACTCTATACTTATTCCAGAATCGAAGACTGCTGATAAGGCGCAGCGTAAACTGCGAAACGCTATTTTCTCTTGGCAATGTAAGCGCGAAGCGAAACTTATCAACGGTAACAATAAACGCGCATTATACAAGGATGTTAGAAAAAAGATGTTTCCTGCTGATGGTATCAGCTCGCTGTCACACAATGGTGAGTTGGTCCATGATTCGAGGGAAAAGGCGGAGGTGTTCGGGAAATACTTCGACTCGATATTCTCTGGTGGGAGTGTTGCTCCGACCGGCTCTGCCCTCCCCTCTCTCTCTAATCAACTCACCATGATTGACGTTTCTTATGCACTTGTTCACAAGACTATACAACAATTGGATTCAAAAATCAATACCAGTCCCGATGGAATCACTCACACGTTTTTGAAAAATACAGTTGATACAATAAGTCTCCCGCTTTCGATTCTTTTTTCTATGTCTTTTTCAGTGTGCGCTATCCCCAATATTTGGAAAGTCGCTTATATAAAACCGCTGTATAAAAAGGGTTCTCGTGATAATCCAGCCAACTATCGTCCTATTAGCCTAACTAGTAGTGTAGCGAAATTATTAGAGCGAATTATAGTCAGGCAACTGACTGCTTTTCTCGAGTCCAATAGCTTGATTTCTTCTAGACAGTTTGGTTTTCGTAAGAATAGGTCTACCAACGCACAGCTTATTGAATGTTATAGTCACTGGCTGAAACATATTTCCAACGGCCTTGTTATTGATTGTATTTATTTCGACTTTAAAAAAGCTTTCGACACAATCAATCATAAACTACTATTCAAAAAGTTGCATTCGCTGGGCATTCGTGGAAACGTTCTCGGGTGGATTCGAGCCTTCCTTTCTGACCGTTGCCAACAAGTTATGGTTGGAGATGAGCTCTCGTCTCCTCGACTCGTCAACTGTGGTGTGCCGCAGGGGTCGTGTCTTGGACCCATACTCTTCAATATCTTTATCAATAATATTGTTGATAGCCTGCCTGATTATGTCGAGTGTGCTCTATACGCAGACGATTTGAAAATATACTTCGCTTTTGATCCGAGTGATAATTTGGCTAAAATTATGTTTCAAAAAGCAATCGACGCTGTCGCAAAGTGGGCTTTAGAATGGGGTCTGCAGATCTCCACTGAGAAAACGCAGATACTGCACATAGGCCGCCGAAATCCCAAACATGAGTATACAGCACATGGCACTACGCTCGCACCTGCTAACTCTGTAAGGGACCTTGGTGTGACTATGTGTGGGTCCTTGATTTTTGAAGACCATTTTGCAAACATTGTTAAAGGCACCCTAAATGCCATAAATGATTTTTTGAGAGTGTATCGTACAAGAGACTTGAAGGTTCTTGTCACCGCTTATACAACGTATTTCCGCTGCAAGCTAGAGTATTGTACTGAATTGTGGAACCCTCAGGATGTGGGATCAGTGAATTTGATCGAGTCAGTGCAGCGATACTATACGCGCCGAATATGTCGTCGCGCTGGCTTGTTCTCGCTCACCTATCCCCAACGCCTCCAGCTTCTTGGCCTTCAAACTCTTGAACAACGCCGCTTTATAAGTGACGTAGTGTACATTCACAAGGTTATTACTAAAACCACCTCTCTTAATTATTCTGGTCTTTTTACATTAGTCCCAACTCGGTCGCGCACATCTCACAAATATCGCCTTTTGCCATCATATGACTCGTTTTTGCGGAGCAGCGCGTTCTTTCAGAGAGTTTATGGAGTTTGGAACTCACTTCCATCTGATATTGTTGAATCTGCGAAAACCAGTAACGTGAAATCCCACTTAGTAGACAATCCCCATTTGCATCCCATGTCTAAAATTCGACATTTGTAGTTTGCTTATTGTCTACTCTTTGAATGTTTCTTCTTCTTTTTCCTATTTTACTATCCTACCGTAAGCACTGTTATGTTTCCTATGATGCACATGTTAAGTACTCAACACGGTAATAAACTATTTATTTATTTATATTCGTCGTATTTCCTGTTTGCCATAACAGATAAAACGATGTTTTGTCTAGTACTGCGATGTGTTTCCGTGCACTTGTATTCTTGTACTTATCGCCAACATATTATCAGAAAAAATATGTATTGATATTTCGGTGTGGATCTCGTTATATGTAGACCTAAATCGTATTATTGAGTTATCTTATTATTATATTATACCTTTCTCACAATCTTGCACAACTATAATTTCAGTTAGAGAACATAAACATAAGATACACTCTTATGATTCAAAACATTTGCAGCTATGAATAGCACGGATGTTACTGGATGTAAGTATTTTTTGTATTGAATAAATTATATATTCATGCAGATGACGTGAGGCATATTCGCCATATGGAGATCAGTGTTGCAGCCTGTGAGAAACAATGGCTGCTGGGTAGATTCTGGCTCACCCTTGTGGTCGATTGTGTTTATGTAACTCACAGACTATATCATTTGTGTACGGAAAGTTGTTTAGATTGTTTGCGTCATTTTCTCTCTACTGATTATCGCTTTCTCGCTGTTTCGCTGTGGTCATCTCTTCCGCAGACTTCACCCGAATTTGAAGGTTTTTATGCTTTGGTTGGAGTTTTTCGGAAAACTATCATTCAGCTCATATTTTGCATGTTTTACTTCAGCATAGCAGAGTTTGGCGTACCTCTCGCGTTTTCCAAGGTAACGTAAAATTGAATCTTGAAAACTCATTTTCTAATATAACCAGGTGCAATCCATCTACATCGCATATTCAGTATCGATAGAAAACGCATGTGATGTGATGCAGACGATTGACGGTAATTGCCACAAATAGTTTTGTGAACCTAAAGATAAATGACGCCAGCCTGCATTCCAACAATGCTTCCTCTCATTCACGCTGGCATATCCGTCTTCTATTTCCCGATCATGGTGATATTAGAACGATCGATTGCGACAATTTTCCACAAAACATACGAAAACATTGGAAGACTCATTGGAATCACGATTACTGCTGTTTCAGTGGGTTTTCTTTGAGAAACGTAACACCAAAAGTTGTTAGTTTGAACATAACAAGTATATGTCACTAGTTAGTAACTAGTATCATCATTGAAACCATGAGCACATTTCTATCATTATGTTGCCTCTGTCAAGTTCAAGTAGCAAGAAGTTGTTAAGGCAATTCTCTCTGCGTGTTCTGCTGTCTATATGGTTATACAATCTGTGGAATCGGGTCAGCTTCGGAGGGTGTGCACCAACACTGACACCAACACCCTGGCATCAAAGATCATACTAGGGGTGAGTGTAGTCTATCTGTGATTGTCTGTGAGTATGTGTCTCTTTTCGTCGCCTACAAACACCACATTTCAGTCTCTGCTCGTTATTGACATAGTCGTCCTGATATCACTCATTCCTCTCAGAATGTGGAACAAACGAATGTTGAGAAGGTTGGGTGAAGTAAACTTGATCAATGTATTGGGAACTATTTCAGGCGGTCCTATCAACTCTCGCCAGGCTTTCAACTGCGAGAGAATCTCGCTGTTATTCAAGTAGTATTAATTATCATATTTATCCAAATAATATTTTTAGATGCTCTTTCCACTCTTTGTCTTCCACGCGTGTTGTTTTCTGCACTACCTGGCTGGAATTCAGATTTCTCACAGAACTCTTCACGCCACACTCACACAGGCTGTCCTTCATAACTTCATTTTCTTTGTCTGTTTGATTTTTGAAACCCATAAAAAACCACTTTTCCAGTTATTGCCTTTCTATCTATGGATATCACCGCTCATTATTTTGATTCAGCTCACAAGAGCAAGGAATGCTAACAAAGTAAGGCAAATTGGATACTTAGAAAAAATAATTTTGATTTCTAGGTCACAGACCACGGTATCGCTTTGCAAGAAAGAAGATGCGAGAATGCGGCAGCAGTGACGGAACGGTATTTCCACATACTAGATGAACAGTGGAATTGATATTGATATAGTTCATAACTGTGTTGTGTTTCCTTGTTATTTCACTTATCGTTCTAACATACACTACAATTTACACACAACGTGTGTATTCGTGCCATAAACTTTCTTGGGCAGTTCTTAAAAATCAAACAATGGCGTGAAATGTGTTTTGTTATTCTACGAATTCTACAGATGTTTAAAAAAGCACAGTGGTGCTTTGATGACTCATTGTTTAAACACGAAACAAAGAAAGAAAACGCGAAAGAACGGCGTTCCCTCGTTACCTACACGCTTATCAAGATATGCACGTGCGAAGTTTGGTAAGGCTAATTCAATCTTCGCGCCAGATCGCTTATCGGAAAGTTGAGCTCTGTGCGCATCTCGTCGATATGAGTTCGACAGCACATTGTAGTGTTGTGATAACGCTCACGGTTCACAGATTATGCTATGCCGGTACGATTTCGTGTTTTCAGTTTGTTTTCAGTCAACCTTGGTAATTTTAAACGCCCCTGGGCCTTTAAAACGACTTTCTCTTCTTACATTCGAAGTCCCGTGTAAACATACAAATGACAATCATCAACAAGCTGCATCTGATTCACGTTCCCACACCACGATGTAATTGTCGCATATCGTGAATATCACGTATCACGGTATCAGAGAGAGAAAAACACTTCAGATAACACCTTTTCATTTTCATTTACTCTGTCCAGAAAACACACACACAACAACAGAAAAGCGAAAAGCGACAAACAACAACACAATTCTATTATATCGCGGATAAACTCATAAATTACATAAATTTGATCTGATTTGAACATTCACAGTGTGTACTTCGAGAGAATATCTGATATAATAATATTTATCTGCCAAGAGATTATAGAGACACAATAACACAACAGGAAATGTACAGCGTGGCGAATATTGAGCTGATTCTAGGCTATCTGTATCAAACATCTAGCTACTTATGGGGGGCTCCTCTTTTCATAATTATTTTTATCTCTCAAACGACCACTATAAAATCTTACAAGAACAATTATAGTGATTTCGTTCGTAATCATGAAAGAATCACAAGGAAGCTGCTCCTCGCTACAGCCGATGAAACATTTAGAGGGCGAACAGGATCATGAAACCCATAGTCAGGCAGAACAGTCCCATGGCCTCCGACAGAGCGAATCCGAGGATATCATAGGAGAAGAGCTCCTGCTTGAGGGAGGGGTTGCGGGCGTATCCGATGACGAGGGCACCGGAGACGTTTCCGATTCCGGCTCCGGATCCAGCGACTCCGACGGTAGCGGCTCCAGCTCCGATGTACTTGGCAGCGGAGTCGATATGCTTGCGTGCGACGGTGGTGTGGAGGGCACGGACAGCCAGCGCGGTCTTCCCGGGGGGACGCGCTGGGAGAGGAGAGTGCGGGCGGCGAGGCGCTGGCAGTACGTGATGGGAAGGTACTACTCAAACTTGGGTTTTGCTTTGAATTAAAAAAAGTTTTGTTTTTGGTTTTGTAACTGAAATCGTGTTTCAGCCAAAGCATCGGTGGTCTTCAAAATGCATGTCACTATTTGGAGAATGAGGATTATTGATTCTTATTCTTTTCCCCACGGCGTGCGGTCGGGTCCTCATTTTTGCCCCACCGCCGCCGACTGTTCGGTCATCGACAAGAATCCTTCTCGAGTAACCAGTGAGGCGGCGGGAAGTACTCTCATGTGGAAGCAGCTATGGCGCGAGGAGATACTACATAGTTGGCATGGAAGCCAAGGAAACCCCGGAGCTCTACACGTCAAGAATGGTACTCTAATGGTCCAGGAATGATTATGGTACTCTAATAATCCAGGAATCGATCAAGTATCGTTTTCCCACCACTAACCTCGTCAGCCTACCTGTCTATCCCCGGCGTTAGCCTTTGTCTAGTATCTTAGGCACTACTGTATGCTTCATATCATTATGATTGTGTTGTCATATTCAGATATAACGATTCCAGATAAACGATTGATTAATTGAGGATTATTGAAATGCTTTTGAGAGTTTCCCGGAACCGCGTTGACCGATTTTTGAAAACTTTATTTTTAGCGAGTTATAGCCTTACTTCAATATAGACTAAACCTGTATTTTCGGCAATAGCTCATTTCAAACAAATTTTCAGAATTTTTCATCTAGTAGGTGTTTTGAGCCATTATGTAAGGTATCTTTTAAATCAAAAACTATGGCATAAACAAATATTGCCCGAATACATCCTTTAAAAGTATGTGTCTTTGTTGAAGGAAAAAAATATTTCACTCCAAACCTTTTCAGGGAAGAAACGACGACATCGGAGCGGGCATTGACTACCTACTGGCACTGAGCAGTGCTTGTTCTGACACTGCGACCCCGTGCGGACTCGATCCAGCTGACATCAAACTCGCCGAGTTCTTTACAAAATTTATGCGACCGGAGCTCAAAGATATTGTGAATTTTCGATTTTTGATTTGGAATATTCAATGAAATATCTTCAGACCGCAGCTATTCCCATGAATCCATTTAGTGAAGCCATTGCACCGATGGAAACGCTGAAAAGTATCGACACACTAAAAACCCAGCTCGAACCGGATGTGAAAAGTGCACTGAAAAGAACCCAAAACGAAGTTGAGGTGTGTTTGCCAAAAACTTGAGACACCGTCGCATTCGGCTTGCGGGGCTCTGCTTCTGTTGGTGGGATGCAAGCTCACATTCACTCGACTTCTCGCATCGATCAACAAAAGAAAGGGGAGGTTGGAGACGAAAATGTGTGAGGCGGATGAAATGAGGATGGCACAAGCACTGCCCGATGAGGGAGACAGCCAGCCTGTGGAAGGGGTGAGAGAGAAAGGGAGAGAAATAGGGAGAAGGAAGGAGAGGGAGAAGGGGAGGGGAAGGGAGAGAGATTTTAAGGAAGAAGTAAGCAAAGAAGGGGTTTCTCTACTTCAGGCGGTTCCCATGGATTTCGCAGACCAAAGGTGTCTTGACAAGAAAATGAGTGCGTCCTGGTATTAACAACGTCATCTTATGCGAAAACAAAATTACAAGTCTTTCTCGCGATAGCGTGTTTGAAACTTTCGTGAACTGCGAACATGCTTTCAATGACGTTCAAAGAGTGTAACATTATACTGATGACTGATAATAATACTGTTGACGTTATACTGTTGATCGATTGTGTATTAAAAGTACAGTAGCGTCTTTTTGTTTAAGTCGAGCTTCGATCGTAGCTGGAAAAACATTTCCGAATAAACCATTTCATTTCATACTCTGTCCAGAAAACACACACAACAACAGAGAAAGCGAAAAGCAACAAATAACAACACGCAGAGAAAAAGAACAGTCTCCGATTGGATAACTAGCACTTGTGAGTATGCATGACTATAGCCCCCCTGCTCCTTCCCTCCTCCCTCCCTCACTCAGCCTGCCAGTCATCCGCATCATCCTCCTCCTCCACTACCTCGTTCTGGATCTTGGCTGAAACGGAACAATTAGACCATGTCACGTTCGAATTGCGGATAGAAGGAAAGAGCACGCACACGCATCGGTAGATAGGAGAAAATGGATAGGAAAGAGGAGGGAGAGAGAGAGAGAGAAAGAGAGAAAGAGAGAGAGAGAGAGAGAGAGAATGAGAGAGAGAATGAGAGAGAGAGAGAGAGAGACGTACCGTTGGCGGGGACCTTCTGTCCGGCAGTGACGATCGTGTTGACGAGCACAGCCCCCTCCTCCACAACCGCGCCCGCGCAGATGATAGACTGCGAGATGTCGGCGCTGCAACCAGTGTCCCCTCCCTCTCCCCCTTCTCTCTCTCCCTCTCTCCCACTCACCCCCTTCCGATCTTGGCTCCACTCATGACGAGGCTGCCTGTCAGCCGGGCCTTCTCCCCGAGAGAGCAACTGGCCCCGACCACACTGCGCTTGATCACACACCTACAACACACGCACAATCACAAGGAGTAAGGAGTAGCTGCGTCAGATTATTCAGATGAAACAAAAAATATTACACTCATCGAGTTTGATATGCACGCCATTCACTCCTTTCCGACATATGCATCTCTCTTCTCTCTTTAACCTTTTTCTGATCGGTTTTCGCGTCGGATCACTCGCGCGTCTCGGTGTTTCATGTCTCATTGCTTTGATTATCTCATTTCATTTGTTGCTGATTGATGTTCTCGTTTCACACATCACCCATCATATTCATGTGTAACGGAACAGATCAGGCCTAATTCATTACTGACTGTACAAAAAACAACAGTGGGCATGATGTAATGTGTCATGGCCACCCCCACCTGTCTGCGACGGCAGCGCCCGCCTCGATCCAGCTCTCATTCGAAGAGATGCCAGTCGCCTCAACACACACAGTAGTCATCCCACTTTATAGTAATCCCACTCTCACACTACGCACTACCCCTCGTACTCTCCTCAAAGTACTCCACCGTACATACCTTGAAGTCAAACTGCTGCGGTGCGGGGAACGCGGGCGAGAGGCGAGACGCGCACTTCGGGATCTCAAGTGGAAAATTATCGTCAAAAACCCAAGGAAAACAGGGAGGGAGGGAGAATAAGGAGAAGGGAGAAACACTCACAGCCTTGTTGACCTCGAAGTAGGCGGGGATGGTGTTGGCGTGCGCGACGACCGCCCCGTTCTCGCGAGGACACTCGTACGCCACGCACGGATGGCCGTCTGCACACACACACACACACTAGTATCACTCAACGCTATCCGTGTGTCACCGTCACTCATACTCACACACCACACTCAGAATATGAAGTTGACAAACTAATGCGAAAACACAACGCATAACAAAGAGACAAACTACCAGCCCACCTTGAAACTGTTCCTCGAGGAGGAAGGGAATGAGGTCGGCCTTGACAGACGAGAACTTCCTGCAGAGCGTGGGAATCACACCAACATGTACGATCCAAATAAAATTTTACATAGATGACGTAGTACCGCGAGAGGAGAGAGGAGAGAGGAGAGAGGAGAGAGAGGGGGGGGAGAGAGTACTTGTGTGTGGCGAGTAGTGGGAGGACGGTGTTCCTCATGGCGTACACGTGGCAGTCTGCCAGGCCGGCCGAGAGACGCACGCGGGGGCAGCTGCAGAGAGACACGGGCTATGGGCAACAAGAACACCTATCAGCCTATCACATACGTCCACCAATCACTAGATTGCACAATCATTCGAGGCTACGCAATACCACACGATAGTACTTTCCTCACAAAGGCCCATTTCATTCACAATTCCCGTACATCTTGTTCTCCTAACCCAGTGAGTGTGTATGGAAGGAGACTGAGTGACACGTGCTGACTGACCTGTTCATCCAGTGTCCGGCGGCGACTGCCTGTTCCATGTCCTCCTCCCCTGCCACGAACACAACACGCTCGTCGTCAGCCAACGCCACAAGGTCCCGGCCTAGAGGGAACATCTCTCTCTCTCCCTCCCTCCCTCTCTCTCCCATTCCTTCTCTCACCCTTGTTTCTCTTGATCTTGGGTCCGGGATGGGGTCCAGTGCACGCGTGCTCAGACAGAAACACCGCCAGACGAGCCGACCTACAGTAATCATTCACAACATACGATACATGCCCTGCAGTACCTTGTCCTGAACACATCGAGGAGTGGCGAGAGAGAGGCATCCGAGACAAAGTCACACGACACAACCAGAAGGTCCTTCTGAAAAACAACAACGTACATTATGGAACCATCACATTTCATGATTTTCAAAACACACACACATCAATAATTCACCAAAGTGATATAAAAGAGAATCAATGTTAAACAACCAATAACCAATCCGCGGGGCCCACAATACATAAACAATTTCCACGTTGAATACGTTACGCATCAACCACAAGTCACAAGCAGAGATTAAATGGACAATCCAGAATTGAGAAGATGTTTCTAGATAATAATAGTAACCCACAGTGAACTTGTTTGCGTAGTGGCGGAGCACGTCGGCAGTGCCCCAGTCCTCGTGCTCGCGGGACACCGACAGCACCTCCACGCGGACCGAGGGGAACTGAACAGCGACATCCCCCCTCCCCTCTCTCTCTCTCGCTCTCTCTCTCTCTCGAGCACTGACAGAAGATATCTTATGACTTGAATATAGACATGGCGGGAACGTTACCTTGAACAGGTCGGTGGCGAGTAGCTTGTCGAACTCGTTTCTGTGTGCCTCCTGGCAGAACAGCTTCACGTCCCTCACTCCGGCGCGGGCCAGGCTGCCCAGCGGGTACCAGAACATAGCCACACCCGCCACAGGCAGCAGCGCCTTCGCCTAAACACATTTTGTTCTGAAACACATACGCTATTCATTCCGTTTTATTTTCATTCCATGATATGAAACACTTTTCAGCCTACCTGTCGATCGGTGAGATCGGTCATCCTGCTGCCCGAACCAGCGCACATCAACGCGCCTTGCAACTCACTCATCCTCTACTGCCTCTACAAACAATACATCAATTTATCAATCGATAATATACCTCCACCGCCTCAACACATACTCGGGACACAGACTCTCACAGATAGGGTATAAGCGGGGTAGTGAAACCACATGGACATTGCATTCACTAAACTCACAGAAAACGGAAACAAATTTATTACGAAAATGCGTACAAACAATAAATAAACGAAATCAAACATTTGGCGAAAACACACTGGGAATACTAGGGGGTGGGGCAGTACGCAGTATCACCGCTACAGTATCCTGCTGGCTACCGTATACAGTGCTGCTCAGAGGAAGAACGGGACGATGGCCTTCCTCTGCTTGGGGTAGTCACTGAACTCCTTCTTGTACGCGCGGTGCTTGTTCTGCGCCCAGATGGCCATCTGGATGAAGCCGGCCGTGGTGAACAGGAGGGCTGAAGAAAGACACTTCCCCCCTCTCTCTCTCTCCCTCCCTCTCTCTCTCTCTCTCTCTCTCTCTCTCAGCCTACCAGGCAGGCTCTGGCACATGACGGAGAAGGACAGCCAGGCGGCCACCTCGTACGTGTAGTTGGGGCAGGAGACCAGGTTGAACAGACCGGTCAGAGGGTTCGAGTCAGGCTTCGGGATCTGTAAAGGATTAGGTACATACAACAATGTCTAATACACACATTAGTGTACACAGTGACAAAGAGAGTACAGTGATACTGTGATACCTTACAGTACCCCTCTTCTACCACCGTACCTGGCGGGTGGTGGTTCCCTCGGGGCGGAGGTTGCGGAACAGCAGATGGATTGACAGGTTTCCCAGCTCAGCGATGGTGAATCCAGCAAGACCGAGGTACATCTGAAATGTACTCATACAGTACTGCATTCGGTCATATGATAGTCCAAGTCTACAAGAAGCTATAAAAGTACTCCAACAGTATTCCTTCACACTTCAGTACCCCTACCGTACCTGAGTATCTCCGAAGGCGGGCGGGGTGAAGAGGGGGTGGTTGACGAAGTAGGAGACGAACGCGCAGAAGCCCCAGTAGTAGGAGCAGTTCTCAACAAGCAAATATGAACAATCACATTATTGAAACAGCTTGAAGACGATCGAATAAAAAACCATGAACCTACCTACAAAATATTTCTTTCAAAATTACAAGTAATAAACTACACAAATGAGGTATTGTAAAAAAAAAAGAAGAGAGAGATAATATAGACTTTCGAGCTTCGTTTTTCCCACATCCGTTGCTAAACAGTATTTCTCCCAGCACTCAGCCCTGGCGGTGTACCGTATGCACTTGTTGTATAGTCAGGATATAGCGATTCTGGATAAATGATTGATTGGTTGAGAGAACATAATATAGTAACAATCCAAATCGGATACCTTGAACAGGTTGAACTGGGGCATGGTTCCGTTGGAGAATCGATGGACGAACTGCGTCTCGAAGAGGCGCTTGGCGTAGTGGATCGACCAGCAGATGCATGCCAGCGTCACCGCCGGGTGGATCGGCTTCGAGGCGTCTGCAACGACAATGATTGTGCTACATTCCAGTTGGTTTTTGTTATGATTTCAGTGGATGTTTCGACCAGTTAAACGCAACGCAAACATGTATTACTCACGAAACATACACCGTAAGATGAAAGCAAATGAAATTCACACTCACCAGCTCCATAGATGAACGAGGGGCGGAAGTAGAAGAGGGGATAGATGAAGAAGGGACCTGCGTACTCCGTCAGAAACACCTAAGCGATACAAATCGATAATGAAACAGATTGAAACCATACTCACCGTCTTCCAGGCGATCTGGGGTCCGAGATCCTTGACGAAAACCTGCGCGTTGCCGGCAGAGAGCTTGAGATCTCCAACCTGAAACAGACCCGCTCCACCCTCTCTAGCCACGCCCCGTATGAATATTGCAAATTGCAACTAAGATTATCCGCACTGCCAGCAAATCACCTTATCACTCTCGGTCTATTGTGCACAAATCGTATGCGACAGCAAAGCGCGAGCGATAACAACACAACGAATGACAGATCAAGGAAGAAATACGTTACAAAAAAGGGGTACTAAGTGAATAAATTCGGAGAAATAATTGGACGATCATATTCTTTTCTAATAGAATGTAAAACAAACACTCCACCAAATAACCTATAATCTAAATGTAAAAAAAGTAACAATAGTTACCTTCTGGTCGTCCTTGAGGCCCTTGCCCTTGGGCTCGACGCGGATCGACTGACGCTCCTGCGACAGGCGCGGCTCTACAAACGTGAATAAACACATAAACAAGCAAACAGGTGAACATACATGTAAAAATGCCAGCAAACAAACAAGTGAGCAACGTACTGGCGGCGGCGATGAGCTTCTTGAGCTCCTTGACGGTGGAGGCGGCGGGCACCGCGTCCAGCACGCACAGCTGCTTCTGCTTCACGTCCAGCACCTCGATCCGAAGAGACATCCTACAATGAACAATGAATACAATTACGCGTCACATACACAACGGATGCGACGGGGCGTACATGAAACACGCACGGTATTTCCCCCTGTAGACGGTTTTATATGAACAAAATCGATCGATTAAACTTTCAATCAGGCGTGTGAATCGTCTACAAACACATTGTGAAGCAATGCGTGTGAATCACTCAACAAAATCAACAAAAAGTTGGTGGGAATTTTGAAAATGACTTGGCAGTGTTACGTTGTGCACTCAAAAAAAAACATCTTGCACAATGCAACACCACATCAATCAATTCCAAAAATGAAAGATTCGGCGTTTGCAAACAAAACAATAATCCCAGAGCTTTGCACAATGAGATGACCCGGTGTGATGGTGTGATATAAGGTGGAGTGGGGGAAGAGACAGATAACTGATAGGGAGAGAGGCGGGCAGAGCGAGGCGAGAGAGAAGTGGGACAGCAAGCAACATGCCACCATCCCGCTATCTTCACAGAGAATAGGGAAGAGACTGCGCTAGCAACCAAAACAAAATATTTGCACTCCAGGTATGCGTTAACCGAACACTACAGCCACCAGGTAAACAAGAAACATAACAAAACCAACGAATCTCACAAATATTTATTGCACTAAAATTAGTGAAAAAACTCTTCTAAGCGACCCGTTCGGAAATGTACACTCTTCAATAGATCTATTATACTCTGATATACTTTCGCAATATGAGTTCATAAAATATGGCAGAACAATGAGATAGATACATACAAGTGATAATTTCTACTCGGGAGTAGTGACCATCCACTGGATGTCATTTCCTATCGAACTCGCAGTGTCACACGCCGACTCCTCGCTAGACTCGCGACGACAACACAACGCGTCCTGAAAACAGTATGCTCCTTCCCCCCCTCTCTCCCTCTCCCTCTCCTCCCCCCCCCCCCTCTCTCTCTCTCTCTCTCTCTCTTTCTCTCTCTCTCCTCTCTTCTTTTTTCACTTACATCCTGCACACTGCCCGTTTCGCTCTCCTCTTCCTCTCCCTGCTCCTGCTCCTGCTCCTCCTCTCCCTTCTCCTGCTCCTTCTGCTCCAACTCCCTCAGATGCCTCTCTCGTTGACTCGGACCATACTTGCACGACTGTTTCAGACACAGACAGGGAAACTCGCGGATCTGAAAGGGGGCACATAGGAGATAGAGAGGGTAGAAACTGTTCACCTTGGCTTCCCACCACGACACTCCATAGTCGATCGTCAGCTCCTCTCCCTGTTGGATGCTCCGCGCGGCAAAGATGCAAATGTGGTTGAAGGTCGGATTCCACGAGTCCCAGATCACCATTCCCACCTGACAATCAATCAGTAAATAAACACATACATGGAAACTCCACACTGTCTAGTCTACCTTGCAGTTGGGCTCGCACGAGTGGTTGATGAAGCGTCCGAAGTTGCCGAAGACTCGCGCGTCGATCGTGTAACGATCATCGCCCTGCAATACGAACAGAGTTGTTGATGCACAGTTGCATCCAGCTAGTTCTAATTTCGACGAAACGAATATTCCACATTCCACAAGCAAGTATGAAGTATACTGGATTCCACCCCCACCCACCATGACCGTCTCGAATAGGTATGCATCTGGGCGGGAGTCGGCCACCCTTTCATCCAACAACTCTCCAGTGTACTCGCAGATGAACGCGCCACGAGAGATCTGCAACAACATACGCTCCACCAGCCGCTTCGAAGAGTACATTGAACGAATAGAAATTATCAGCTGTTGAACTTGAATTTGTTGAATTGAAGTACCAGTATATGAAGGTAAGTTGAAACAGCATGTAACATTTGAATCACATACTAGTAGACAATCACAATTCTTATTTCATATTCCCCTTTTCACTCACAGTCCTCAGCGCCCGCACGGCCCATCCACGCGCGTCCGGAGAGCGGAACACCTCAACAACACAGCAGTCAAAAGCAAAACACGTTTCAAAGAGATCATATAACTCGAACATTGATTCATAAATTTTTATTGGACTAGAGCTTTTTTCGTACAAACAGTATCAGCTATCATCCACTGTCCCCCCTCTTTCTCTCCCCCTCTCTCTCTCTCCCCCCTCCCCTCACCTCTACTGGATGCATGGCTCCCTTCTGTGCCACCCGGTTGCCGCAGTGCAGCGAGCACTCGCACACACTGCTGCACTCACGCACCGAGCTGTTCAGACGATCCATGTGCACCTAAAACAGAACACCTACTGTATCCCCTCCACTCATAGTTCCTACCGTATCCCGCACACTCACATTCCCCTCGTGGCTGTAGTTTCTGTTGCCGTGGGAGCACTTGCACGACACCTCGCAGAGACCGGTGCAAGCACAGTGCTGAACGGAAGATCTCTCTCTCTCTCTTTTTCTCTCTCTCTCTCCCTCCCCCCCTCTCTCCTCACCGGAGTATAGTCGTTCTGGTCGCTCCTTCCGGCCAGAATCCTCGACGGATCCACCACTCGAGTCGCGTAGATGAAATCATCCAACCGAGTCTTGTCCACCTGCAATTGAACCACTCAATAAACATTCACACATGTCAATTTACGTCAATTATTGACAAAAACGTAATTATTGACAAAAAACGTCAATTATTGACATACTTTAAATAAAGTTTCGCGTTTTGCCTTTAGGTTTTTTAAGGGAAACTAAAACACAAACCTCATTGACTACTCGCACGGGGAAGCGCTCGCGTCCGCCCGAAAGGTCACTGAACAGAAAGGATGAGAGAGGGAAGGGAAAGGAGGGGAGGGATGCCCCCTACTCACGGATGGATGACGTTGCGTCTGCCGACCCGTCCGGCCTGTATCCTCGCCCTGTACTCGTGCAGGCGACTCGCCCTATCCACCTCGTCCCGCACAGTCGACGGGGCCGACTGAAAACAGTCTCGTAGACTATTACAGCAATATGACCTGCTCACAACCATATCTTTGGATCTTCGGAAGAAAATAATTTAATCTACATACAATTTTTTTCGATGAAAGTTGAAGACAGCTCGTCTGACATGAATATACCTCTTTTCTATCGCATTTTCACCCACCTGACACATATCCTTGAGTGTCATCCCATCGAACCCACTCCGCATCTCCCCGTCCACTGCCTCGAACTCGCGAAGCATACTGTAAACAAACAAATAGGTAATATAAATACAAAGTCGTGAAATACAAAGTGAGAAGGGAAGTTGAAGAAACTGGCAGTTACTATACCAACGAAACACAATTTTAATTTATTTATTTTTTCGTTACCGAGCTCAAAACGTCAAGAAACCCCTATATAATATAGAGGTCTCTACGAAAAACACGGATCACAGAGCATTGCGCTGGTCCACCTAGCTGGTCACTTATTTATTTGTAGTCAACGCTGCAATTGACACAAGGAAAAAGATTGCGGGAATCGAGCTCTATGGGAAAAAGACAGAGCAAACGTACAGAAATCGAAGTGGGCAGCCGACCGTTGTCATTAGCATGTACGAATCTCTCACACTCTCAGAACTCGATCGACAGAGAGAGAGAGAGAGAGAGAGAGAGAGCGAGAGAGAGAGAGAGAGAGAGAGAGAGAGAGAGACGCATCCACATTGTGGAATAGGAGGACATACATGCATCCGCCACACAGTGAAGATGCCACGCGTAAAGTCGACATAGTGATAGAATGTAAAAATGACTATGAATGACTAAAATGACTAAAAATGACAAGACTCGCCACTCTGCGACGAGGAATATACGGATTAGGCAGACTGGATAATCAGGATGTACGCATCTTCCGATGATTCACAGACGCCAGCATAAATTGCTTATTCATCATGTTGCAAAAGGGAGATTAATATTAACCACCCGAATAATACGCAAAAACAGCAAGTTGATTATATTCCTATACTCCATTCTAACTCACTTGCGCGAGCGACTCCTGAAAGAATGAAATTGCCCAAAATGTTGTTTAGAGCGGCCAAAAAAGGAAGAGGCGAGTTCGCGAGTTGCAGAGAAGAAGAGGCAACAGAGTGGGCAAGCAATCAGCGCGCAGTCACATATCTCTCGTATCCAAGAGAGCAGCTATCAGTACATGTATGTGATGTATGTCTCCAATTAGCCTTTTCCCCCTCTCCCTCCCTCTCTGTTGCGCATCGCAATCCGAGACTCCTAGTCCAACCCGCCCATTTCCGCCTTCTTTGAGAAATCCGAAGCCCAACACAAATCCCGAATCTCGACAAATCTAGGATTAAAAAAGTGCATGCAATCGCGTATAGATAAGGGCTTCGACGACAAAAAACGACGAGTGACGATTTGAAAATCGGCGAGAGCGCTTCGACCGGAATTTGTCGAGAAGAAATTGAGGGCGGCCGACGTACGCACGCCCAGACACATTTACGAGCACCGAAAATTTGCATAGCAGATGCGTATGCACGACACGAATATATTGCCGGGAATATCGAGGAGACGAGCCTGCGGGAAAGGAAAAGCTGAGGAAAAGCGCCACATTGCCAAGTTCGGAATGTCTCCGCCACGCTATTCGCTAATCGCGCAGATTAGCGAGAGAATGGCAGAGTGAGAGCGGCAGCCAGCCTCACTCGGCACAAGAATAGACTGCCCCTCTTCCCACTTCCCCCTCTCTCTCCCTCGTCCCTTTCTTCTCGCGCTTGTAAATAGAATAACATGCAGAGAATGCGGGGACAAATTACATCACTACTCCTGCCCAACCAGGCCCGATCCTCCGATACACTAGCAGAACATCCCACAAAGGGATGATCCGAGATGGTGATGTGTGCTCTGGAAACATGCGATGCGTGCACTCATGTTCTCGAGAAGAAAGAAGAAGAAGGAAGACAAGAGCCTCTGCGAAACTCGCGTCGAGTGGGCCAAAAACGAAGTCTGCAGTAGAGTGCGGATGACACCTTGGTGAGCAGAGGAGACGCTGAGTGGACATCCATCACGGAACGATTCAATGCGTGCAGCTGTAATTGCCCCCCCCCCCCCAAGGAGCAAGCCACACCATTCCAGAACATCCATACGTCAGCGAACGACGCGGAAACATGCGCACATGTCTCCAATCATGACACTCTCGTGCAACACTCATGAGTAGGTCTGCGTCTGCGAGTGCATACATACATGAGAGATGATGGGTGAGTAAGCAGAAGCGATAGAGGGATAGAGGGTATCAGCTCCCGAATCAGACTGCTGTGTATGTGCAATCCCCCAGGGTGCGACTAGATCGCATTTATGATGCGCTTCAAAAACAACACACACACACAGAAAGAGAGAGAGAGAGAGAGAGAGAGAGAGAGAGAGAGAGAGAGAGAGAGATTGCCGTTCACTCTCTCTCTCTTTCTCTGAATGCAATGCAACATGCGTCTCTATCTGGGTGTTTGATAAATTGGCCGTCAGATATACATTCTTGTTTACACGCGAATCACAAGACAACAACGTACGTATAGGAGTAAACCGAGAAGAAGTCAATGAGACGTCACCCCTTGTGAAAACAGTACGATGTTTATCCAAACGTACGGTGTGAGAGTACTATAGTAGTGAGGAGTATCAGGCATGAAGATAACGCAAGCAATATTTGTGAGATAGTACATCCAGTACTTGCATATCTACGTCACGCGAGTTGCAAGAGGAAAGCCCTGGGAGAAAAAGAGAAGGACGCAAAGCGCGGAGCAGTGCAATATTATCCTCGCAATATAATCTACCCCCCCCCCCCCCCTCCTTCTTTAGTCCCCATACTTGAGCCCGGCAACCACAAATAAGGCTATTCTGCATGAGAAGAGAGGAAAATGTCCTCTCTTTCTATCTCTGCGCATATTCCAAAGCCTTTTCGCACTCGCTAGAGTAGAAATCCCTGATTATGAGCAGAATTTATAGGATTATAGCGCGATAATGGACTAGTAAACTAATGGATATATAGTACATTGAAGTACTATGGGAGATGAGAAGCTGGATGGAGGATTGTGGGTTGAAACAAAGACACGCAAGTAGTTTTCTTTTCATCTCTTTCCCTCTCCCTCCTTCTCTATCTCTCCCTCTCTTTCTCTCTACAGGAACTATGAAAGAGGCAACAGGAAAACGCGCACAATGGCGCATTGTACAAGTTTCGGCGAGGGATCGCATGCCAGTCGCTCAAAACAAAGTCACAAAACGGAGGGTTGATGCCGACTAGCATCCTACCCTACGGTATAATGAAAATTAGAGGGTGCTTGTAATGGAAGTGAAAGATAAAATATAGTTGCAGAGAGCAAGAGATACGGATATAGCATACAGAGAAGAGAGATTGAAGTAACTGACTGTCTGATGAGAAGCCAGTGTCGTCGTCGCCCCATTATGTGCATCACAGTGTCCCCCTTGTCGTTAGGCTCACTCGCCAAAGCGCAGTACTCTTTTGTCATCTGAAAGTTGCTGAGTTGCTGTATCGAGATTCATAAGTGAGGTAGACAATTAGACTACAGTAACCCACCTGTAGAGCAGCCAGCATGCGAATCTTGTCGTGCTCGGAACAGTCGCATTCCGCCATCTGAAACAGAATCAGAATTCGAATCATGCAGCATTGAAAAATTGCATAATCAAAACTCTAACAATAAAGTGAACATTGGAATGGAAAGTGAAAAGAGGCGACACCTTGAACATTACTGCTGCAGTGACGGGTGCTTGGGAGGAGCGCAGGGCGTACACTACTTCCCGCATACCGCGCTGCACAGCCAGAGGGAGCAGCGGGGCGAGGAGGGCCGTCGTCGACTGAAACAGCCCCGTTCAACATGAATAGTAAAAGTGTATTCGACTCACTCCCTCGTCTACCAGCCCGTCTCCGAGTGCGCGACAGAAGGCGAGCACGTCTTCCTCCAGCCCGTCGGCCAGCGAGGACAGCAGCAGACGGAGAGAGGCGTTCGGACACGACTGACATCGACCACAATGCAGTACACGACTGGACATTGACTCACCTTGAACTGCTTCAGTCGGGCGCGGTACTCGACCCTTCTGTCCTCCTGCGGCTCGTCCTCCACGTCTGGAGGACGCGGCTGCACCCCGCTAGCGATCATCTGATCTAAACGAGAGAAAAAAATACATCTCTATTCGTAAGTTGAGCTGACGTATAACAACAAACAGCAGAAACACAACAACAAAATAAAAAAAGCGCGCACGGAATAGTAGTGTATACCAAAATAGTCGTGCGTTGCTCGAGTGTAGCTTCAAATGCACTTTGCACAATATTGTTTGCTATTGCTTCTTCAGCTGTTTCGTTTTATTTTTGTTTGTTGGGGTTTTTTCACTGTTTGTCTGTTGTAAATGTATTTATGTAAAACATTTTACACGTATTCTTTTCAGAATGACGGAGTACGACAAGCTGTCGGAGAAGCTGCAGCACCCCGACAACCCAATCGTGTTCTTCGAGATGACCGCTGGAGGAGCACCCATCGGAACCATCACGGTGCGTATTCAACATTATTCGATCAAAAACATGTCATGTAGATGGAGCTGTTCGCCCACGTTGTCCCGAAGACGGCCGAGAACTTCCGCCAGCTCTGCACCGGCGAGTTCAGGTATGTCGTTTTATCTTTTTCGAAATGCAATTTGCAAGTTTCGATGTTGTTGTTCAGTTGTTATTATGTTTTGATTTAGGAAAAAGGGTCTGCCCGTTGGCTACAAGGGCGCCGGCTTCCATCGAGTCATCAAGGACTTCATGATCCAGGGAGGAGACTTTGTCAACGTACGGTTTCATGTTTCATCATATCATATATTTCGCAATATCGATTGTTCCCAGGGCGACGGCACCGGTATGGAGAGCATCTACGGGCCCAAGTTCCGCGACGAGAACTTTGACCTCGGACACACCGGACCCGGAATCCTTTCCATGGTACGTTCCACACCAATGTATTCGAAAACCACTCTGAAACGCTGATTCATCAGGCAAACAGCGGTCCTGACACGAACGCCTGCCAGTTCTTCGTCACATGTGCCAAGACCGACTTTCTCGACAAGAAGCACGTCGTGTTCGGTGAGTACCTGATTACCGTATTCGTGTACATACAGTATTATATGATATGATGTGCAGGTACTGTGTTGGATGGTATGCTGACGGTGCGAAAGATCGAGAACTGTCCGACGGGCGCGAACAACAAGCCCAAGCTGCCCATCGTCATCTCACAGTCCGGTCAGCTGTAGGCGAACACATCAGTTTGTTACGTTTCCAACATTTCTCTTTCACCCGTGTTCTCTATGAGGTCTCATTTGTTATATGTTGTCTGTATTGTGAATCGTGTTGTTGACTCATGGGTATAAAATGTTTTGCTACTCTGTCGTCTGTCGGCTAATCTTTTTGCTGACCGCGGTCGCTATCGATTCGTTGCTATTGCGATGCGCAGGGGAATCTCCCCCGCGTTCTCTCTCACAGGTTCATTGTGATATTGTGGTGATAGCACTAGACTCTCGACTGATAGGCTTGTGTGCAATTGTGCTGCGACTGTGTGTTTCAGGCGGGCCATGGAGCGACCCAGCACCTCCATGGACGACTACAGATTCAAGGTGAGGAGAGGGGAGGGATGGAGGAGGAGAAGGATAGAGACGATCTAGGTGGTTCTCCTCGGCGAAGGAGCTGTCGGAAAGTCGTCTCTGATGCTGCGATTCGTGGAGAATCGATTCAACCAGAAGCATCTGTCCACTATCACTGTGAGTATATATTTATTGATAGAGATATTGATTAACGTTCAAGTTCATTAACTGCAACAGTTGAGATTTAAACTATCGATTGATTGACCGTCGAGCTTGTTGAGGCGTCGTTTCTGTCGAAGGTAATGGAGGTGGATGGGGAGAGTGTGGAGCTGAACATCTGGGACACGGCCGGACAGGAGAAGTTCCACGCACTCGGACCCATATACTACAGGTAGATCTCGGGGCAAGTGTGGTGAATAGCTTTTTAATAATTATTCATCTCGATCAGATAGAGTACCGTTCACTTTTTACTCTCAATTCTATATTGGATTTGGATTGCAATTGCATGCTTTTTATTATTACTACTATCATTATTATCATTATTATGTGAACTGTGAGTAACGATAACTTCTACTGTCTGTTTGCATAAGATTTGAATTTATTCGGAATATATCGAGATTGTTGCAGGAACAGCCAGGGCGCTCTGCTGGTATACGACATCACTGATAGCCGATCGTTCGAGAAGGTACGTTAGATGCAGGCTCCCATTCTCATCTCACTAGTTGTGGTCGTCTCTCCGCGTATGTATGTCTGCATGGTTTGATGCGTGTGTTTGAGGTGAAGGTGTGGGCGCGCGAGCTGCGGCGGTCGCTGGGAGATGATGTGTGCGTGCTGGTGAGTCTCCCTGTCTCTCTCTCCTCCCTCTTTGCCCTCTCTTCCCTCTCTCCCCTCCCTTTCCCACAAACCCCCCTCTCTCCCCTCACACCTCTTATCTTCAGGTGGTGGGCAACAAGCTCGACTTGGAGCGCGAGCGCAACGTCAGCTATGAAGACGCCGAGGGGTAGGTATTTTGAAGGTTTCAGTTTGAAATTTGAAGCGGTTGTTTTACTGTGATTTGTCGCGCCTGTCTATACTTTCTGTTTCCCGCTCCACAGTTAGCGTCACGGAGAAAGCATGAATGACGTCTATAATTGTTGATTTCCGAGTTCGAAAATAGCAATATGGGGATGCTCGATCGGATGTTTTGGTGTAGCTTTGTAACAACGCTACAACTCCGTCGTTTGCATTTCTTCACTGTCGTAGTTACGTTCTTCTTTGCGGTTCTTCATTTTTATTCAGGATTGTTATTTTGGTAGTCTGAACGGATATAGAGTCTATAGACCTTTTGCAGGTACGCTTCCGAAGTGGGAGCGGAGTACATGGAAGTATCGGCCAAGGACAACATCAACATCCAACCCATGTTCGAGAAAATCGCTTATAGTGGGTTACCTTTTTTACTTTTTATTTTTTTTGGATATCAGCGTCCCTTGTTCTCTTGTAGTAAGAAAGGTATTTTGTTTAGAACGCCTTCAATTGCGCATTATTCAAATTCAATATTATTACGATTAGGCGCGCATGCGGCACCCGCCCATCCTATCTACCACACAGCATAGGATGGCGACTACTGGTAGCTTGAGTAGAGTGAGTGCGAGGAAGGAAGGACGACTCGGTCGCCTCACATCTCAGAGCATGTTGTCTTGGCGTCTGCAGAACGAAAAACGGCCGCCTTTGTGCGGAACTGTTCGAATGAACACGCGTCGGTGGCTGTGCTGGTCCGAAGTGGCACGCGATTCGCACGCAGACTGTCTAACTCGCGCTCACAGAAACCATGCGGCAGTTCCACTGCTTCTGCCGTCGGATCCCGCTTGAACAACATCTGAAATGGTGTTGCATTGATAGCAAGCTTCGAATGCCAGCTTCACCTTGACAGTCGGTTGGCCATCAATATCCCATAATTCGAATATGATTGCCGATGAGAACTGGGCATTGTGTATGCTCTGTCCCTGCAGTGCGACGTCTCGCATGTCAAATGCTTCCAGTACACTCATTAGAATCCAGTCTTGCTGAAATGAAGGTTATCCTGTTATTTTCTTAGTTGACTTACTGTAGAAAATCCGCGAAATTTGAGCGGCGCGCAGTTGGCGTTGTTATTGTTTGAGTCGAAACAAGTGCGAATTGTCTTTTCTGAAAACGTGAGATAGATGGTGGCTGAGAGGTTGATGGAAATACCCATGTCGTTGAGTATGATGTTGAGTCCCTCTCCGATGATGGCTTGTAGCGCACTCTCATCGCGAAATTCGCCCAATCCGCCCACAAAACGGCACACCTTAGAGGTGTTTTGCTTCGCCCTAAAATGGTGCGAGTGTTACCGTGTAGTACATTTCAATGGCGTCTCGCTCCACGTTTCCGTTGTACCAGCTCGGCCGAACTAGGCCAGCATTTCCGGAAAGAGTCTAAACAATATAAATGTTTTGATGGATTCTGTTTTTGTTTAATTTACCTCAGTGATAAGCGCTTCAATCTGATTGAATTGATCATCGGAGAACTGGGCGAATTTCGCGTTGCTTTTCTTTAGACATTGGAAAACGGCCAGCTCGAAACTGTGGAACTGAAGAGGAGTTGAGAGGATTTGTGCAATGATCTGTTCTCACTTTGCCTCCGAACGATTCCACTGGCGGGAAGTCGGAGCAATGGCGGTGGTAGAGGCGCACCTTGCGTTCGCACCTGTCCCACGGGGTGTTGAGGATCTGAATCACAAAGAGTGAATGGGATACACAATAATCTTGACACACGTAGTCGTGTCCCATGTTGTTGGCGTGAATAGCTACGGGCAGTGGGAATGTCATGCTCGCGGCGTGCTGGCTGAACATGCCTTGCATCACAGCCACTCCCGACTCGAGACACCGAGTCAAGTCGACCGATCGAGTGTGGAACTGAACATGTATATGGTTGTAACATATGTGTACTCGCTTCAGAATGAATAAAACAACAATAAAAACAGTTGTTTCAATTACTAGTGAAACAAATGTATGACCTGTGAATTGTCCATGTGCACATCGAGTAGTTTTCCATTTACATAGCGTTCACCCAGATATTTTCCTAGTTTGTATTCGTTCTCCCTGCCTTCCTAAACGGTTGTGTTGGATGTGGAATAAGAGGTTGAGCGACCCATCCATACATCGGTGAGCTGTCCGACTCCATTGGGAAAGTGCTGTGCATTGGCGGGATCGGAGAATCGATCGGACGGAGCTCTTGCGCCGTGTCGCCAGTACTAAACACATGTACAGAAGTGTGCAGGGTTGACTCTTGACTAACCGCGGCGACATATTTCAACGTGCTGTCCGCATATACAGTGGTCAAGAGAGCGGCAGTGAGAAGTAGCATCTGTTAGTGATGAGGAATCCGCCCGCGAATGATGCGCAGCCGGTGATGTTATAGGAAATCTGAGAGTGCGGAATATGAATGAGATGTTTTCAAGAGAATATGAATGAGATGTCTTCACCAGAATCGCAAGCGTTTCTTTGTCGTCGGATGATCGAATCGAATAACAGAGGGTGTAAGCAGATTATTGGACTGAGGCGGAGTGCAAACACGGTGGAGCCGGAAAAGGCGAGCAGTATAATGTAATGTAACAAAGATACTTTGACAAACACGGAACGATCCAGGTGCCTGTCTGGATCCTCTATGATAGGCTGGAGTGATCAGACTATCACCCACACAGTGCACAGAAGAGATGAAAAGGGCGCGCACGATTTGAAGACACCGCTCTTTCCACTTTTCACCTTTGCAATTGGACGTTTCCTGTTCAGACCAGCGAATCGAAACGGAACACTTGATTTACGACTACGGACACTGTACGGCAAAGGGGTTTTCTTTCACGCTGACCATAAACGATGAACTGCGCAGTATTGATGTATGAATCACTTTGGAAACATTGATGATTGAGATTTCTCAGTACATCAAACTATCATTAACACCTGGTGTTTTGCTTCATTTTCTCGAATAGAGTTGCCGACCACCGTTCAAATATGACTTGAATGGAAGATCATGGGACGAATACGACGATTTGTGTTTCAGAGATGCTAACAATGGCGCGCACTCGGCAGGCGGCACAGCCAGTTGGAATGGGAGGAGGGGGAGGGGACGAAAGAAGAAGCATTCAACTTATCGACGACCAGCCACAGAGAAAGAAGAGGTGCTGCTGACGTCTCCCAATCTCCACCTCCCTCTTACATATTGCACTATCAGCTGGTCAGTTTCACACTTTACACACACGCATGTTCATTTATAGGTGTCTGTCCGTTTTGTACCCGTGATTTGTATAGTCTTTATGATAAAAACATTTTATTATAATCTTGTTAAGTATTTTTGCCCGCGGGCGAATTGAAATTGTAGTAATCAAGTTTTTAATATTGTGTAATGTAAGATGTAAGCGATGGATGGTGGGACGGTGTCACTTGCGATGATACGCATAGCCGCCAGCCCCCTTGTTGTAAGAATAGCCGTACTTCTTCTTCCCTCCGACGTCCATCATAGCAGACGACGGCTGCTGCTCCTTCTCCTTCTCCCGCTTCTTCTTGCCCTTCGGCTTGCCGCTCCTGTCGAATCTGAAAAAAAGATATGAGAATAGGGGGAAGGTGAGAACTGTACTCACTCATCCTGGTCTCGTCTTTCGATCACTCCCTCTGCCCTCTGTTCCATCAGATCGATCTGAAATGATGGGTGAGTACAAAGGTATACGGTATGTACATTACCACACAATTCTCGGAGATTTCGAGTGGGTCGGAGGAGACGAACTTATGGGCGCGCTCATAGACTTGAGGGTCCTTGAGCATCGCCGATCTCTGGAAGAAGGAGGGTGGGAGATGAAGATGAGAAGAGAGAAAGAGAGAGATGGAGAGAGAGAGAGAGATGGAGAGGAGAGAGAGAGAGAGAGGAGAGAGAGATAGAGAGAGAGAGAGATAGAGAGAGAGAGAGATAGAGAGAGACTCACGTAGACATCTGCGGCCTTGGGCTTCTCCCACTCGTATCTGTCTGTGAACGAGACGCCGACTCGCTTCATCAGTTTCTCCAGACACTCGTGGATGAGTTCGTAGCACGGACGACTGACAGAGAGGCTATCTCTCTCTCTCTCTCTCTCTCTCTCTCTCTCTCCTTCTCTCTCTCTCTCTCTTTCTCTCTCTTTCTCTCTCTCCCTCTCTCTCGCTCCCTCTCTCCTTCTCTCTCCCTCTCTCCTCCTCTCTCTCTCTCCCTCTCTCTCTCTCCCTCTCTCTCTCTCCCTCTCTCCCTCTCCCTCTCTCTCTCATCTCTACCTGTAGTAGTTCATCTTCCGCAGTTGTGGTATGATCGAGTGTATCTCTGTCGGACACCCAACCACAACCTCCGCATCCGAAAGATTCTGCTTCATCTGCGCCACCTAGGTATACTGTAGAGTACCGCTACTGTAGATACCGTATACCTTGTCCAGGTTCTGCTCCGTGTTCCAGGGCAGTCCGCAGTGGAGGTCAACGATGAGAAACATAAGAGACCAGATGTCGTCCCGCCGACCCTTGGTGCGGAAGATTACGTTGATCTTGTGTTCACTAAAAGTACCTGCTCGATAAGGTCGTGCATAGTGGGTGAGCAGTAGCGGAGTGTGCCCCGGAACTCGACTCTCTTCCGCGCCCGCCGGGGAATCCACTTGCTGCGGAGAGCGACACGGGTGGCGAACGCCCTGCGAGGAAATCGATTGGCTTTCGCACACATCAGTCCGTGTAGAAACATGGCCGTTTGTAGACGGCATGTATCTCTACAAACAGATTGGTCTTCACCTCGCGATGCCAAAGTCGAGCACGTATACGATCCTCGCGTGAGGCGGATCGTCCGGATGACCGACCACAAAGTTCTGCGGTTTCACATCGCGATGCACGATGCCGCGGTCGTGCAGCATCTAAAAAGACGACGTCAGTGAGGGAGAGAAAGAGAAGGCGAGTGTACCTTGAGGGCGCAGAGGCACTGTATGCCGACGCGACTCCACGACTGCACCTGCATCATTCCGCCCTTGCAGCGCATCTCAATCAAGTCATGACGTCATGCCCCGTGATGACGTCATACCTTCAGCTTCATCAGGTTCTCTCCCAGCAGCTGCATGATCATGTAGCTGAACCGCTTGTGCTTGGCCGCGTGGAACACCTATTTCAATGTACAGTAACCATTGACAGTTTCTACCGTACACCGAACCGTGGGCACGTGGTTGAGTCCCTTCTGGCGCGTCTTCTTATCGCCACACACCTGTTTTATGACTGCCATCTGAAGTTATACGGTAGTCAGCAGTTCGAATGGTATACGGTATATTACCGTACCTCGAGTTTGATTGCGCTCCCGCCTTCCATGTCGTTTGGTTCTGCTTTCAGCGCAGCAACCTTATCCGTCTCAGTATCGACCACCTAGATATGGTACGGTAATTTAGGTGTACGGTAGCTACAGTACCTTGTACACGTGGCCGAACGCACCACCGTCGAGCTTGAAGACCACCTTCCAGTTGCCAAGCCTGGAAGGAGGATGTGTGAACATGTCTGCCCCTCTGCCCTCTGCACTCACATTCTTCCCGGCTCGAACTTGTGTGCAGCCGCCTCCTGTTCCCCTCCGAACACACTGGGAGAGAGGAGTGAGCGGGGCGAGGCCGGATCCGACGGGGCTGGCTTCTTCTCCTTCCTCTTCTTCTTCTTGCTCTCGCTCACCTCCGACCCCGCCTGCTTCTCCTTCTCCTTCTCTTTCTTCTTCTTGGCCACCTTCTTGCTTTTCTTGCTCCGGCTCTCGCTGCTCGCTGCTTCGCTCTCTTGCTTCTTATCCTTCTTCCGCGTCTTCTTCTTCCTGCTCTCATCGGCGCTGTCCTGCTCCTTCTCCTTCTCCTTCTCCTTCTCCTTCTCCTTCTCCTTCTCCTTCTCCTTCTCCTTTTCTTTCTCTTTCTCCCTTTTCTTACTATTCTTCGGCTTCGGTCCTACTCTTGCCTCATCACTGCATTCTTGCGTCTCCAGCATCTTTGCATCACTCGCCTGCTCCTTCTCCCTCTTCCCACCACTCTTTTGCAGTTTTTCCTTCTCTCCACTCTTCTCTGCTTTCTCTTTCCCTCCACTCTTCTCTACTTTCTCCTTTCCTCCACTTTTCTGCTGTTTCTCCGTTCCTCCACTTTTCTGTTGTTTCTCCTTGCCTCCACTCTTTTCTGGTCTCTCTTTTCCTCCACTCTTCTGTTGTTTCTCTTTCGCTCCACTCTTTTGCTGTTTTTCTTTCACCACTTCCTTGGGCCGCTCTTTCTCTCCCTTCTGTTCACTGTCGTCTTCGTCGACTGTTCTGTCCAGGACGAGTGTCTTCTCTTTCTCCTTCGCTTTCTCTTTCTTCTTCTTCTTCTTCCGCTTCTCCTTCCAATCCACTTTCATGTGTGCCGTCTTTTCGTCCGCAACTTGGAAATCGAACTGTTCCGCCGTCGTTTCGTTGAACATCCCTTCCTGGAATAGAGGTACTGTAGGATATTGTGGCTACCGTATACCTGTTTTGAGTTGTCCGCATCGTCGTTGGCTGGCACATAGTCGGGAGCGGCCTTGCGCCACAGCGAGTTGTTCTCTTCTTCCCGATCCTTCTACAAGGACTCACTCAGTATATCTCTCCGCACATGCTGTGAAGCAAACAGTGTCTGGAGAAAGTAAAGCCCCGCAAATCGAATCGAATACGAACACTTGCATTACCGCGAACAGTGCGAACAGTTGTAGATGTACCATCCCGTTTTGTTCGATTTGTGTGTATTCCATAACTACTTATGAATAAACTATTCCACAGCCCCCTCGTTTCTCCATACCTTTGAGCTGTCGCACTGCGAGTCGCATTTCGAGTCACACTTGGAATCACACTTGGAGTCGCACTGTGATCGATCGGGCGACAGAGCCATCGCTGGGGGATGGGGAGGGGCGAGTGCCCGCGCAGAGGCGACGGATAGGGAATGGCAGGGCAGCCGTCGCCACGAACCATGTGCACAACATCAACCAGACAAAGGCTATTCTGAATGACCACGTAGCGCTAACTCACCAGTTGCTGTTGCAAATGCACGTAAAACTCTGATTGTTTTTCATTTGTAGTGAGAACGACCGCTTTTGCACGTATACGTGCAAAAACGGTGTTTCTCACTACAACTTTTTAAACTGCAATTGCGACTCAAAAGTAATTTTGAAAAAACTCAGAAACAACCTAGTTTTAAAGTTGCGCGAGTTACGTTTCCTTGTCCCTGTGTCACTGTGTGTTCCCCTCCATTTGATATAACAACTGTGAACTTTTTTATTGTGGCAACGTATAGAGTACAAGTAGCGATAGTCGAGTAGCACAAAAAATTAAAATGACTTTGGGGTTAAAGCAGTGTGTTGGGAGAGAAGTGGAGTGGCAACTGTCACGTCATGGATGCCGTGGTGGGACCCGAAATGCGCACGAACGGGAAGGGATAATCTAGAGCTTTTTGGAGACGACTGCGTACTCTCCTAGTGCCAACATAGCAGATACCATCTCTTCTCCTGTAAATGAGAAATGAGAGGGCAGGAGGAGGAGAGAGAGAGGGGGAGGGAGAGAGAGAGAGACCAGACGATACACTCACCTGTTGACTTGATGTACTTTGGTGGGAGAGAGAATGCGTAGCTGTCTATCGTATCCTGGGGTCTCAGCTCCACTCCATATATGTACGGGACGCCTCTGTTCTGCATGAAATCAATGGAAGTGCCGGAAGCGGGGTCTAAATGATATTTTTTAGTAGGTTATGAGTTTATGAGAAGTTGAGAAGTACAGTATTCTACGGTAACAACATCGTTACTGACACATGAGTTCGGAAATGGTTCCGTAGTGGTAGGACGCCCCGGTGGTGTTTCGAATAGCCTCGACCGCCGCCCGAGCTGCGTTGCGCTGCAAACAATTCATGTCTCTTGTTTGCGGGTATTAATACGTATTGTTCCCCAATTGCTTCGTATGGAGATAAAGTGTCTACCGAGCCCGTGCTTTTTCCCTCGTGGCTCATACCTGATCGGGATAGTTGTCCGGTCGCTCGTTCGTGTATCCCCACGGAGACAGGAAGATCTGAAATGTGGGCGGGGTGAAATGGGGCGGAGCGACGGAGAGTGCACCTGTCCATATGAGTGTAGCGTGGCATAGACGGTGAGTGAGGGTATGTTCCATGTGATATAGTCTCGCAGTCCCACTATCTCCACCTCCGAGAATGGGTGGGAGCCAGCATAGATGTTGGAGCAAGGAGATCGGTTCGCCCCCGCCTCTGCAGCTCTCGTTCTTGGGTGTCTCCTTGTCCCCACCCACCTCCCCATCTGTATCCCCAGTTGCGGTTCGCGTCCGCACCCACACACCACTTGCTCATCGTCTGGTTCCGCGAGCGCGTCTTCCGCCACAGTCGGTCCTGCAACGATTTCGAATACAGTATACCCTTCTCTCTAACCCTACCATTCAACACCGCATTCTTGCCTATCGTATACTGAATAATGTCTTCTAACCACAGACTACCGTCCCCTGCCCGTACCGTGTTCATACTGTACTCGTATCCGTCGGGGTTGATCTGTGGCACGATGTACCAGTCGAACTTGTCGAGAGACGCAGTGACGCGAGAGACGTTGCCGTAGCCAGCGACGAGCTACAACAGATATGGTAGGTGGATGTGAGCGACAGATGGAGAGAGACAGATGGAGAGAGAGAGAGAGAGAGAGAGAGAGAGAGAGAGGGGAGGCCACCTTCTTTATGAGATACACAGCCGTTGCGGGGGCGATCCACTCTCTGGCGTGGATTCCAGCATCGACGAATATCGCCGGCTTACCCGCGCCGCCCACCGGAGACGAGATCTCAACAGAGAGTATTGTATTCACGCATAGTTTCATATCCTCGCAAACTTATGGTCACAGTGAAACGTATTAGATAACCACAGCTAAAACGTACCTTGACACCGTAGATGTCTCGGCCCTCAAAGAACGCGACACATTGATGAGCTGAAGAGAGGGGAAACACTTGTCCATATTATTTCTATAAACTCACCTGCACAATATCGGGACGCTCGCGCGCCAACTGCTGCATAAAGTCGACCATCTGAAGAGGAAAGCAGTCGGGAACCAGTCGGGAACCACTCGGGAACCAGTCGGGAACCAGTCCGGTCAACCCACCACAAAGTAGCTGTGATAGTTCTCGTCGTCGAACTCGAGTGCCCTCTTTCCGATGCTGCGCCGCTGGCGGAGTCGCTGTGAGATGGCGCGGGCCTGACGGGAGATGCCACTGCAAGGGACAGGGTAGGGGGAGAGGGAGATGGAGAGATAGAGAGAGAGAGAGATGAGAGAAAGAGAGAGGATGGCTACCGTTGCACGTCTCCTTTCAGGAACTCCACGTGTGTGATGCCTCTCTTTCGCAGGGCTGACATGAACGTCGCCAGGTGTTCCGGGGCGACCTGTTCCCGAAAGTTGTTACGCGTTGTTATGAATCATACATACAAAGAAACGTACTCGTAAAGTACATTCCAGTTTTTCGCAAAACGTCAAACGTACCAGGACATCAGTGTTGTTGTCCTTGTGAGACGGCTCTGACCACACGTCTATCAGAGTGCGGACGGTACCCGTGGACTGAAGGGGAGAGTGGGAGGGGGAAAAAGTGAGAGTGTGAGAGAGAGAGAGAGAGAGAGAGGAGAGGACATCTCCCACCTTGTCGACCACCGTCCCCTCCGCCTCCTCTCCTGCCAGCCACTTGGCAGTCGCCGGGTCTGCCTCGAACCGAATCAGACGGTAGCTGAACACACACCTTCACACAGTGTACGTTTACAGTGAATGAAATAATGCAACATTGAGAGAGTGGTCTGCGCCCTCTTTTCTCGCCATTGTTTTGTGTTTGTGCAAACTGCAAATGTCCGCGTTGCCTGTACTCTTCCAAGAATCAGAGAGGTACGAGTTTAATTTTAATGAATGGTCGGTAGGTGGTCTCGCATGAAAACATGTGCATCCACATTTCTGTAGTCGAATGGTAAACTTCATCAACTACCTCACTAAACAAAACTAAATGTGTTAGTTAGACTGACCCTTTATAGCTTGGTACATTGTTGATTTCTGCGTGAGTGGTTGGGAGAACGAGAAGGAAGGAGAGAAAGGAGAGAAGAGAGAGGACGCCCCTCATACAGACACTGAAACACACTGTGGTCATTCTCATCGAAACAAACACTTCGACAGCGTTATCTAAAACACCAAGAGTTCTTTAAGACAACAGAAACAAGCACAGACCGATTCGCCCAGGAATAGTCGAGAGAATGATTGAAACTGATCAGAGGTGATATATCATCCAAAATACGACTACACTAGACAACTCGAAACTCCGGAAACAATACAAAGGAACACAGGACTGTTGGATGAACGGTGTGTTGGGAGAAGAGGGAATGGCATTGGCATTGGCAGTGGCTGCCGCTGCACTCAAGACGTGTGTTTATTTGCATAGGCTGGAAACATCTAGTGATAAGAATAGAGGAGATTGACGATGTTTTGATAATGATGATCAGTCGGCTGCCACGCTGCCACGCTGTGAAACCAGTTAAACTACAAATCGGCTTCATAAGTACAGCAGTTTCGAGACAAAGATGATTTCGTATAACATTGTCTCGTAAAACGTAAGATACTCATAATTTCTCTATTTTTCGGAAAACATGGATGATTTGGAAAACATGGACGACCTTTGTGGAAGCAAGCAGTGAAATCGAAACTCACAGTTTAGATTTACGCAATTCGAAAGAGCAAGGAAAGAGCAGATGTGATATGAGGAGTATGAGGAGAGGCGGACACCCAAAGTAAGGAGGGAAATGTAAACTGCGGAAAGCGAGGATTAGTTCTTCCGGAAAAAGAAAGGGGTTTTCCCCTAGATTCGGGAGGAAGGGAGGGAGAGAGAGAGAGAGAGAGAGAGAGAGAGAGAGAGAGAGAGAGGGGTTCGGTTGAAACACGAGTTTGTGTGTTTGAGAGAGAAAGTGTTTAGATTGATATATACATATAAGTGGCCACTGGGACTGGAGACAAGGCTGGAGACGCATTAAACATACACAGACATCGATAAACAACACATATTAATGGCAAAGGAGTAGTGGTAGACAGAAGTGATGGTATGAATGAAACTATGGCTTTCCAACGACGACCTTCATTTTTCGCGCACACACCGATGATTTGTGATCGGCTATGTAGTAAAACTAGTGACCGCGGCGACTCGAAATGAAGTAGTTCACTCTGCACACTTCACCACGGAACACTCCGCACTACGAAACACCACATGCCGTGCTGGTGGTTGTTGGTACAAGCAAAAAACGCGCCAGCAAGGAGTGATGATCCGGAATTTCTTGCTCGTGTGTCGTGTATTTGCCGTTGCCGGAAATCACCCTGAGGCAATTCGGTCTGCGCCCTCTCGTGTTTGCACACTCTCTAGCGCCTCCCTCGCTCGCCTAGTTTGCCGGACTGATTATAGTACACTCTTCGAGAATCCACGTGTTTTTGCCAGCCGAAAACGGCGTCTTTCCGTGTTTCTAACGAGAAAAAAAAACACACAAGAGTTTGACTTTATTGAGGCGTATGTACACTTATTTACAATCACATTTACTCCTTCAAATTTTAGTTTTTGCATATCAGAACTGAAACCCAAATGTTGACAATGAGCAGAATCCCGATTCCTGAGAAGACTATGGCGCCTCTGATGCGGTGCACCTGAAAGAAGACATGGAAACATTAATAGGTAAACAAGTAAACGAAAAAGAAGAAAAGTAAACAACCTACCTTCTGTCGATTGAATTGATCGACGACGACCTTCCAATCGATAACAACGAAGATTGCAGTGAGTAGAAGTGAGAGGATGAGGGGAGTGAGAGTAAGGCAGATCTGAAACAATGAAAATGAAACAATCATCTCTCTCTCACTCTCACTCTCACTCTCTCTCTCCCTCTCTCTCTCTTCTCCCCTCCCCTCCCCTCCCCTCCCCTCTCCTTCCCTTCCCTCCCACCTCCCATCTGTATTACCTGAAGCGTTGGTTGATCCCACAATGGGAAGTGTGCCGCAGCAATGACAACGGTAGTGGCTGAAAGTTCGTAGTTATGATTGTCAGCACAATGCAGCCACTGACTGGCTAGAATGAAGGCTATCGATCCGATTATGCGATGTATCCAGTTGAAGATCGGACGACGGGGGTTGCCAGCGTCGCAACTATAATCATTATCGATTGTATAAACTATTTGCCAGTATTGGCTCTACCGTAGAGTCGATATGAATGGCTGAAGGAACGCGAATGCACACGAGAACACACCACACATCGTATGCGTCTGAAAAAAGTCATTAGCTCCACTTGTGACTTGTGAGATTCGTTGTATTGTATCTTGTCTTGTTATCATCTCTCTTTTCACATTATTGTGTTTCACGTGTTCTTGAAAACCGTATAAATTAGTATTAGTCACCAGAGTAAGGGGGTATAAGCAATAAGTACAAGACGATCATGTACGCACCAGCAGCCAGTGGTCGCTTCCGCTGCCCCACCCCAGCCACGTCCACTTGGTGGCGACTGCGATGCACACCAGAGAGGAGATCATCAGAGCTATGCCCATAAGGTTGCATGCGCGATGCACCTGAATGGGCATGGGGCATTCCAAGAGTCACTGACCTTACTGTATATACCTAATTGAAGTATATTAACATTATATGTAGTTTTTAATCAATAATGATGAGTTATTATTTGATTGTGTCACTTATCGATCAGAATGTTCCATTGGTAAGTGAGAAGAGGGCACCTCGCTATCGGATTCCAGCGTGTGACTAATCTATGGGCGGCGAAAGCTGATTCGCGCTATTGATATTGTGGGCAAATGTCAGAACATTCCTACAGTACGTGATGACAATGACAAACCAGTGTAAGTGTAAGCTAGAATGTGGCTCGCAATGGAATAGCACTCACATGGAACCATATGAGTAGTCCCATGGGCTTGTAGTCAGGCCAGGCTCCCCGCATGAAACGAGCAAAGAGGAAGGCGGAAGGAATGAAGAACAGCCAGGCAAAACACATCAGGATCGCTGAAGGGTTGTTATTGTTAGAAACAGTATATGTTACAGCATACTCAATTTCTAACAGTCTTCATATAACACAATGAGACCTCTTTCTATTCCCCTTCCCTTCCCTTTCTCACCATGTGCTCTGATGAGTCTGATAGTGCTGTGGTCGGAGTCTGGTGTGGCCACCTCTTTCAGGTCGACTGCCTTCTTTGTCGATGTCGGTTTCTTGGCGTGTTGATTGATGTCTGCAAACATTCTCCTCACACATGTCATATATGTCGATGCGATTCCGCACAGATATGACATGTCATGACACTTCGAACTCACTTTTGTCACCAGCCGGTCCAGTTGCCAGGAAGACGAAGTAGTCCCTGCTCGGATTCCATTCGAACACCAGACGAGACTCCGACACTGTGTATGCATCCTGAAAAGCGGATTGGGGAAATGATAATACACGTGTAGAAACTGATTAACAAACAAAGTTTCGTTGTTTCGGAGTACTTTTTGACCTTGACTTTCTGCACGGCGGAGCAGTAGAGCTGACCATCGACGAATCGAGCAGTGGCGTTAAAGAGAATCTCATCGCGGAACGTCTACAATGAGATGACGTCTTCAGAAAACTTCTGTACTGCTGTACCGTCTCTCCAGGTATTCTTTCGGTGTATGATTCGCCGCCGGGAGTGTTGTAGGAGAGCTTCATAGAAGGAGTCGACTCACTCGCGAGCTTACTACACTCTGTCACTCGAGTGTCACCCTGAAGCAAGATATAACGCTATGCCCCCTCCTTTCCTCTTCTCCCCCCTCTCCCTCTCTCCCTCTCTCCCTCTCTCTTACCATCTCGTCATTTGTCGACCATCCTACAGCCAGGTATCCCGCATTTGTTAAATCTTTTCCACCCACTTGCAGTGTTCCGAACAATTCAATTGCCAAAAACTCGTCGGATATATACCTGAAATTAAGTTTATTACACTCTTCGATAGATGAAGGTCTCTCACCTGTACGACAATCCAATCACACAATCATCGAGGTTATCCTTACTGCAGGTCTCATCGAAGAAACAACACTTGCTCTTCTCACACTCACTCTTGTCGAATTGACAGAGAACCAGAGAGAGGGAGAGGCTCTGAAAATAAAAACATATAAATAGTTATCCATATCATCATGGAAATCTATGAAGAACAACAATAACATAACATCATATTCATTTATGTTTGTACTCACCAGCCACACTAGCGTCCGCATTGTCCTCTCTCAATCTCTCTTGATGCGTTCGCGTTGTCCCGCTTATCTCTAGCATACGCACGCGGCTATTTATGAAGCTTCTTATCACACCTCTCCCCGGAGACGCCTCGATCTTCCGTAAATCGGGCAGATCAATCAGAGATCGAACAAGAGAGCGGGTGATAGGGGAGAGTGAGGCGTGATAGACACTCTGCTTGGCTGATATGACAATGGACTGGGCTGATGCGGAAATGGGATGTCGGTGACTAGAAGGCGCGTTTCGCAAAGTGCGTCGCACACGTCATCTGAATGTGCGGACGCCGCATGTTGTTGTACTTGTATGTCACCATATACTAAATAAAGTTCTCTCCTTATCTATGTTCAAGCGTGTTGTGGTTGTTCACACCCAAAACAAAGTTGCTGACGCATAAGCATGTGACATGTAAAGAAACGCAAATTGATTGTTTGTTCCAGAATCGAGAAGATTGTCGAACGAATAGCCCCACAATCGGAAATATCGTTCAACATCTTTTTCCCCCTTCGAATTGATCACTCTGTGATTTTCGTGTACCATCGACTAATTGTAAGAGCCACACTGTTCGCGAGATGTCGAAATACGAAGCCAATTTGTTTGATAGAACCTCGGCAGTGGCGCAGTGGATGGCTATCAATCCCATCACTATCACAGTTCGATGCCGCCCGTGGGCCGAAAGTTCCGCTGCGATGGTGGGTTGGAGAATATCCAATCACAAAACACGACGTCATCATTCTCATTACTGGTATTCTGGAACCATTCCACTACAACTTCTACTCGTTAATTGTCATTGTCATGCCTTCTTGTTTATATTTTTGACCGTTCGTTGGTACTAGATACGTCATGCTCCGCATAGACTGATAGCACATTAGCACCGTGCATTCTTATACAATTCTTGTTTTAATGTCATCACTGTGACCGCTTCCATCTCTATCTCCCTTCTATCTGTCTTGCCATTTCCCTTATCTCCTTTCATCGTTCAACTCTGGCCCGCGACGCGTGGGAAGTGATCAGTCGCTAGTCGAGTCGCCATGCCATACCACTGACGCCACTGATGAGGCACTTCATTGTCTCTCTCGAACGATCAAAAACCGCCCGCAACGAACGTGAACGACTAATATGAAATAGTTTTATTCGAATATATGTACATACACGTGTAGTTCTATTTTACATCAATGAAAGATCGATAATGGCATAAATATCCAAATGCTTGTGCTAGTGCTGCTAGTGTTTGAGTTTGTATCCATTCGCAAGAAGGACCGCCGCCCACACATTGACAACAAGAAGTATGCATATCCCTGCGAATACAATGACACCCCGGACGCGGTGAACCTGAAATACTGGAATATAAGGGGATTTCGTGTATTTTAATGCTCTAGAAATAAGTGGTTGTGAATCCTGCGGTAAACAGTAAAAGTGGTGGATACTGGTAGAAAGAATACTGGTAGAAAAGGGCAAACAAGATAACAACTTACTCTCTTCTGGTTGAATTGATCGACGACGACATTCCAATCGATAACAACGAAGATTGCAGTGAGAAGGAGGGAAAGTACGAGTGGAGTCAGAGTCAAACACATCTGGAAGACATGTTATTGTAACAATAATAACATGTACACATGTAACATGTTATTGGAACCTTTTCCAATTTTATTTCTTTATTTTACCTGCAGCGCTGGCTTGTTCCAAATAGAGAAATGCACAGCAGCAACAGCGATGGTGGTGGCTAAAAAAGTTATGGAAATACGAACGGTTTTTAAAAAGTAGAAGTCGAAACACTCACTGGCTAGAATAAAAGAGAGTATTCCAATGAAGCGATGAATCCAGTTGAAAATCGGACGACGAGAGTTGCCAGCATCACATCTGAAAATACGAATCTCACGATCAATTCGATTCGTGCGGTATGGTGTTATATTTGTATTGTTTTGATGTTTGATCTGCTCACCGTAGAGCGGAGAGGAATGGTTGAAGGAATGCGAGAAAGCATGAGAACACGCCGCACATTGTGTGAGTCTGAAATGGAACAAAAAACAAATACACAATTTATCAGTAAATTTGAATAAATCAAATAATAATGATTGCTTACCATAGTCCAGTACTTTGTGTCGGTGCCCCATCCGAGCCACGTCCACTTCTTGCTGATTCCGATGCACACCAGAGAAGCCACCATCAGAGACAGTCCGATCAGGTTGCACGCACGGTGCACCTGGAGAATCGGGTGAAATGAAAGGTTCAAGTTAGAAACTCACATGGAACCATATGAGTAGTCCCTGGGGCTTGTAGTCAGGCCAGGCTCCCCGCATGAAACGAGCAAAGAGGAAGGCGGATGGAATGAAGAACAGCCAAGCAAAACACATCAGGATCGCTGAAGAGACTTTTTCACACACCCTTCTCTTTTTTCTCTTTTCCACTTCCCTTCTTTTTTGTCTCTCTCCCTCTTCCTTTCTCCACCCACCGTGTGCCTTATTTAGCCTGTGTCTCCTGGCCACATCCGGATCTCCTCCCACTAGCTGAACCTTCATCAGATCCACCGCCTCGGAGATACTCGCATGTTTCGAATGCTGCTCCATCTCTGTAACATAACATTGCATGTTTCGACATTCCTGTTTTCCCTCACTATCCATTCCGGTCGGTCCAGTGATTAGAATGAGGTGGTATTTCTTGGTTGAGTTCCACTCGAATAGCTTGTTTGAGTTGACTGCGGCGTTCTGAAATTGAAATAGTTTGCAGTGAATCTGATGAGTTGTGTTTTGTGTTTTTACCTTGACTTTCTGTACGGCGGAGCAGTATAGCTGGCCATCCACTAACCGAGCTGTGGTGTTGAAGAGAACGGAATCGCGGAGCGCCTGAACGTTTTGTGGTTTTGTAACTATTATAGTTTTATGTCTAATCACTGAACAAACAGTGAACACAGCTACACAACACTCGTGTAATACGAACCGGCTGTGCAAGCGTGTGAGAGAGTGTCATGGAAGGACCTTCCGCCGCCGAGAGAACGCTGCATTCCGTCAGTAGAGTGTCGCTCTACAAAGTATCGCATTGATGACATCTCACACCGTTACAGTTTCACAGTACATACAACATTAAACATACAACATTATCTATTTACATATTATTACTCACCATTTCGGTGTTGCTCGACCATCCTACAGCCAAGTATGCAGCTTCTGCCAAGTTGTTTTCATTCTTCACATTACCGAATAGCTCCACTTCTATGTACTCATCGGAAAGAGGTCTGCAAAGTAGAATTAATAATAAAAAAGATCACGTACATCAAAAATCAAAATGGTATCAAATACAATACAATACTTTTTATGATATTATATTATCATCGACACAATGAGTTTTGTGTGATGTGCAAGTGCGCCTCCGATTCGTGCAGTTCGCACCTGTATGCCACTCCAATCGCGCAGTCATCCAATCTGTTGTAATCGCAAGTGTCATCAATGTAGCAGCTCTTGCTCACCCCACATCCACTTGCATCGAACACAGCCGAAGCAACAGAAGTCAGTGACAGTGAGACGCTCTGTAATAGGTAATAGGAATCACGTGGTGAATAACTTGAAAGGTTGATCACTTAGTACTTCTCAATAAATTGGATGTGATAAATGGCGGTACAACAATCATTTACTTACCAACAACACCAGCACCCGCATTGTCGTGTCGAGTCGTAAATCTACTTTGATGCGTTAGCACGGTAGCTTATCATTCTCATTCCTATTCGAGCAGTTATATAATTGCCTTATCGCATGGGTCGTCTCGAAGACGGGCGATCTTCCGACAATGGGAATAGTGTTGATCTACCGGGATCAGAGACCAAATGACAGGAGCGATAAGAGAGAGAGAGAGAAAGAGAGAGAGAGAGAGAGAGAGAGAGAGAGAAAGAGAGAAAGAGAGAGAGATGCTGATGTTTTTAAGAGCACAGGGGCGTTTACCGTTACCAAGGTTGATCGAAATTCACCTGAACCGTGAGCGTTACCACAACACTACAACGACATGTACTGTCGAACTCATATCGACGAGATGCGCACGAAAATTGAATTCGACTTACCAAGTTTCGCACGGTAAGCGTGTAGGTAACGCAGAAACTCCGTTCTTACGCGTTTTATTTGATTGTTTCGTGTTTATATGGATCAAACAATGTTTAATAGTCAAAACTAAGCGCCACTGTGCCTTTAAGCAATAATTGTTGCGATTTCATACTTCCGAATCAATTGTTCTTGCAGCACATTCATATGCAATTATACAAAGTTTTTTCTTATAAAAACATAAAAGGGTATTGAGATTGAGACATTGTTAATAGCGTAAGACTGAAGAGAGGATGCAGCTGTTCATCACATATCAAACTCCTTTCTCTCATGATATTTAATATTACATAGCTAGTCATATCTTAGAAACCCGAGCTGGTCTGATGTGTGAACTGTGTGAAGCTTGATCGGAGACTGATAGCACCCTGTTTCGAGCGTGCGTTCTTGTAGCTTTGGCTGCGAACCTCCACTCCGACCACCCCTATCTCTCCTTCCCCATTCTCCCCTTATCACACATTCATCCTTCAACTTTGGCCCGCCACGGCTCGTTGACGTCAGACCGACTAAAGCCCAAGAGATAACAGACGACCGTATCCACTGATAAGCACACTCGCCGAATCGGTTGGGTGTGCGTAGTGCCTAGCATGGCAGCTGCCACATAAAGCCGTCTCGGTAGATTCACTGATAGCTGTCACCTATATCATTATATCTCCGGATTGAGGCGGCGGGGAGCAGCGGAGAGGGTGACAGAAGAGAGTGGAGAAATCTGGACTGCGAGATTATACTATCTGGTATGTCCACGGTCACGGGACCATGCAGTGCATATAAAAGGAAATGAGTGACTCTATCGGTCAATTCGCTCTGCCATGCTCACGCTTTTTCTATTGGTAAGTGGCAGGATTGGGCAGTCTCATAGAGGTCTTTCAGATTCTACCTCTGGTAGCAGCACAGTTTGATGCGTCAGACTGCGGAACGAACAAAGGTATGCGATAATTTTTACAAGTGACTGTAATAATGTCACTCTATCTCTGCTTGAATTGAGTTGTTTGAGGTTGTTTCTTCGACTCGTCGTGTTTTCTGAATGACCTCTCCAACTGCGTGGCGGGAATGTCGTTCAGTCATATCGATGACGAGTACATCAATGTCGAGATATTCGGATCGCTCAAGGTATGTACTTTCTCTCTCTCTCTCTCTCTCTTTTCTTTCTCTCAACTCCCTCTCTCTCTATATTTCTCTGCCAGGTCGGTGGCAAGGACCTCTCCAAGGCAGGCTATGTAGCTGTGGGATGGAGTAGTAACACTGAAATGGTGAGTGAGCTGTTACAGGACTCCAGAGAAACCGAGCATCGAATACTATGACACTCTAGTGCATTCCATTGATCATTATATCAAACCATAGTTGAAGCAAGGAATGGAATGGTGTTGATGTTGCAGGGGGACACGCACCTCACCGAGTGTTCTCTGCTGGCGGGCGAAGCAGCCCCCTCTATCAAGCTGTCCTATAACACACCCGGCACATACAGTAGCGCCGTCCGCATTCCCGGAGAAAAGGTGGGACGAAACAAGGAATGGTGTGATAGATAGGGAGAGAGTCGGGGAATCGGAGGTAGGACGTTTCCGCCACTTTCATTTCCACGCCTTCGGTGGCGACTGAAATGTCGCTGGCGACTGGAATAAAAGTGGCGGGAATGTCCTATCTCCGGTGAATCATATTCCATTTCCTAGGCATTCCGTGACGTCATCCTCCAGAAGCCTATCGCCAAGCTGATCGACGGCCACTTTTACTGCGCCGCTACACAGTTGGTGAAGGTAGGGCGAGAGTTAGAGACAGCACAAATGAATGAATGATGTTCAGAACACAAACAAGTACACGAATGCTTCGCTGTTCAACTGGGACGGGAGCGCCAAGTATCACCTCGCGCCAAGTATCACCTCGCGCCAAGCTGATCGACGGCCACTTTCGACGGCCTCAAGTAGCGCCAAGTATCACCCCATAGGATCGACGGCCTCAAGTAGCGCCAAGTATCACCCCATAGGACAGCTTGATAGAGGGGGCTGCTTCGCCTATCTGATCACAGTCAGTCTCTTGTGAGACTTTTTTCAAAGTTCGAAACGTACACAACAAACTGGTAGGGTTGATCTGTTTTGATTTCACGAACCCGGAATAAAAAGTAATTGTGTATATTGCGCAGCAGTCTCGCCCGCACCTGGCAAGGCACCAGTCAGAGAGAGTCGACTGTTTATGACCGGCCCCTCCTCTCGCGCACCGGACCATGTGCCACTCTGCTCTTCCCTTTCACTCACATTGATTGTGCTTGTGTTCTCGCCTTGCCCCGCTGTTGCGCGTACTCGTACTGCTTCCAAAATTTCATTTGTTAGTGAACATCACTTTGAGTTGTTTATTTCTCTGTCTCTCACAATCTGTCTCTACTCTCTGCTCTTTCAGTTTTCATGCTCGCTCTCCACTCGCTATTTTTTGTCTTGCAGTTGCGGGCGCCCCCCAAGTCCGCTCACTCATTTTTGTTTCGCAATACACTGGTCACACAGTCTCCTGCCACTCGGCTCCTCCCCCACTCACTCACGCACTCACTCACTCTGTTCTCGCCTCGCTGTTTTGCGCGAGCTGTTTTCAACTTCTCTGTTCTACTTCAAACATTTTTTTTACCGTACTCCAAAGTCCGTAAGGCTACAGTACTCTCAATAAAACAATAATCCGTCTACCTAAAACTGTTCGCTCATTTTCGCATCACAACGCTTCTGTCGCACACTTTCTTCTCAGTGAGCATGTAGCTCTTCTCTTTCTCTCTATCTATCTATCTCTCTTTCTCTCTTTCTTTCTCTTTCTTTCTCTTTCTCTCTCTCTCTCTCTCTCTCTCTCTCTCTCTCTCTCTCTCTCTCTCTCTCTCTCTCTCTCTCTCTCTCTCTCTCTCTCTCTCTGCCTCTCACTCATCCCACTTTCTCAGAAAGAGAGACGCTCTTCAGTGCGAAGGTAGTGTCTTCTCTTCTTAGTTCATAGTTAGTTTATAGTTAGTCTCTCTCTCTCTTTCACCCCTTTTTCTCCTGCGTGCACCCTCATTACTCCCTCGTTTTGCCTCCGACACCTCTCCCTCATCATCGAAAAAGGTCCTACTTAGTCTGCTCTCTACTAGAGTGCGCGCCAGCACTCTATATATACTTTCGATCTTGAAATGGGACATGTGATCAAAGGGGACATCGTCCGCGCGCGCGTCGCGCCCTCTTTCGGCGGTCGCTGTCGCTCGCTCCAGGCAGCCACGTCTTCGCCCCTTCACCAGCACCTACTTCTATATCGAATCTCTACGCCCTGAAAGTTTCACGTCTCTATCTCTTTTCGCATTCTCGCAACGCCTCTCGCAAAATGGCTCCTTTTTTCGCGCGACCCTGTTTTGCGCGCTCTCCAACGCCTTTCACAGGCCGCGCAGCGAGACGGCGTTTGCGCTGGCGTGTAGAGCGCATTTGAATTAGTAATTGACGCGAGGCTTGGCACCATTCCGGCTACTTTCGACTCCTGAAACAAGGACCTGAAAATGGGAAAAATTCTCGATGCGCCCAGTTGTCTCAACTATTTTGCAATCGCACTCTAACCGTCTGCCGTGCTCTCTCGCCTACCCCGCCGCAATGGAATAGAGGCGATTTCTCTCTCTGAGTCACTCTTCTGGCGCTCGCCGCGGGCGTATCTTTGCATTCCATGACACACAAATTGACGTGAGCCTTCTATTCACGTCATCTGACGTCCTCTCCAATTTTCAGCACGTTTTGCCGACTTTTGGCGACTTTACGCAGTAAAGGAGGCGGAATTGTCGTGTTTTCTCGACGGAATCAGATTCTCCGTGTCAGATTACCCCTATTCCAATAGAAACATTTTCAAATTTGACCTCTACACGCCGGCTGGCACGTCATCGCGGGGTACACGGCGCCGAGGTGAGACTATGGCGGCGGGCTTCAACCAGAGTGAGGCGGTCGCAGTGGGTCACAGGGTCAACCGATTGGAATGATCAATAGCTCTATCGATTCCTCTCGACAATCCGAGTCTCCCTATCCACTTTTTGTTTCATAATTTTGAGTTTCAGTACTCAATTTGAGGGTAACAGTTTCGTTCACTACAGTGATAAAGAAAGTGAGGTTAAAAGTCTTTGTAGTCATCCAATCTTTTCAAATAAAAAATTAAATGATTCCTCTCGGCCGTCCGGATCTCACTTTCCTACTCATACCATATGAAATTCACTTTCAGTACTGAAAGTCTCTCTCTCTTTCTCACCATACCCCATAGTCCGTGAGGCTACAGTACTATGCATCAAACAGCGCCGGTCGCACACGGCTCTCACTCACTCTCTTTTCTCTCTTCCTCTCCTTTTTTCGGACTCATATGCACTCTCTCTGTCCTCCATTCCCTGAATGTTATTTCTCTACCGTCCTTCAATTGCGGGCACGCCACAAGTCCGCTCGCTCATTTTTGTTTCGCAATACACCGGTCACGCAGTCTCCTGCTTTTCGGCTCATTCCCCAATCATTCACTCACTCTGTTCTCGCCTCGCCTCGCTGTCTGTTTCCAACATTTCGGTTCTTAGTGAATATGAATTCAAGAATGATCTCTCTGTCTCTCTGCTCTCTCTGTGCTCTCTATTCTTACCGTGCTCACTCTATTCTCTGTTAGTCTCTTTCTCTCTCTTTCTCTCTTTCTCTCTCTATTTTTTACCTGCGTCGCTGTTTTGCGCAAGCTGTTTCCAACATTTCTCAGTGAATATGAGTTCGAGATTGATCTCTCTGTCTCTTTCTCTCTCTATTTTTTACTTGCGTCGCTGTTTTGCGCAAGCTGTTTCCAACATTTCTCAGTGAATATGAGTTCGAGATTGATCTCTCTGTCTCTTGCTCTCTCTTCTTACCGCGCTCACTGCTCACTCTACTTACTCTATTCTCTCTCATATCTATCTGTTTCGTTATTAGCGCGTTGGGCCCGGCTCTCTCTCTCTCTCTCTCTCTCTCTCTCTCTCTCTCTCTCTCTCTCTCTCTTTCTCTCTCTCTATATCTCTCTCTCTCTCTCTCTTTCTTTTTTTTCTTTCTTTCTCTCTCAGTACTCTGTATCAAACAGCGCTCAGCAAAACATATCATTTTAGTGCATAGTTAGTCTCTTTTTCTCTTTTCTCTCTCTCTCTCTCTATCTCAGATCTTCTTAGTCCATAGGTAGTTGATAGTTTCTCTCTCTCTCTCTCTCACCCCTCTTTCTCCTGCGTGCACCCTTATTTTCCCTCACCATAGTTAGTGCATAGTTAGTCTTTCTTTCTCTTTTTCTCTCTCTCTCTCTCTCTCTCTCTCTCTCTATCTCAGATCTTCTTAGTTCATAGGTAGTTGATAGTTTCTCTCTCTCTCTCTCTTTCACCCCTCTTTCTCCTGCGTGCACCCTCATTTTCCCTCACCATAGTTAGTGCATAGTTAGTCTCTCTTTCTCTTTTCTCTCTCTCTCTCTCTCTCTCTCTATCTCAGATCTTCTTAGTTCATAGGTAGTTGATAGTTTCTCTCTCTCTCTCTTTCACCCCTCTTTCTTCTGCGTGCACCCTCATTACTCCCTCGTTTTGCCTCCGACACCTCTCCCTCATCCTCGAAAAAGGTCCGTCTTAGTCAGTAGCTAGTCTGCTCTCTACTAGAGTGCGCGCCAGCACTCTATATATACTTTCGATCTTGAAATGGGACATGTGATCAAAGGGGACATCGTCCGCGCGCGCGTCGCGCCCTCTTTCGGCGGTCGCTGTCGCTCGCTCCAGGCAGCCACGTCTTCGCCCCTTCACCAGCACCTACTTCTATATCGAATCTCTACGTCCTGAAAGTTTCACGTCTCTATCTCTTTTCTCGTTCTCGCAAAGCCTCTCGCAAAATGGCTTCTTTTTTCGCGCGACCGCGTTTTGCGCGCTCCCCAGCACCTTTCACAGGCCGCGCAGCGAGACGGCGTTTGCGCTGGCGTGTAGAGCGCATTTGAATTAGTATTGGACGCGAGGGTTGGCACCATTCCGGCTACTTTTGACTCCTGAAACAAGGACCTGAAAATGGGAAAAATTCTCGATGCGCCCAGTTGTCTCAACTATTTTGCAATCGCACTCTAACCGTCTGCCGTGCTCTCTCGCCTACCCCGCCGCGATTGAATAGAGGCGATTTCTCTCTCCGAGTCACTCTTCTGGCGCTCGCCGCGGGCGTATCTTTGCGTTTCATGACATGAAATTTGACATGCACCTTCTACTCACGTCATCTGACGTCTCCTCCAATTTTCAGCGCATTTCGCCGACATTTGGCGACTTTACGCAGTAAAGGAGGCAGAATTGTCGTGTTTTCTCGACGGAATCAGATTCTCCGTGTCAGATTACCCCTATTCCAATAGAAACATTTTCAAATTTGACCTCTACACGCCGGCTGGCACGCCATCGCGGGGTACACGGCGCCGAGGTGAGACTATGGCGGCGGGCTTCAAACAGAGTGAGGCGGTCGCAGTGGGTCACAGGGTCAACCGATTGGGGTGATCAATAGCTCTATCGATTCCTCTCGGCAATCCGAGTCTCCCTATCCACTTCTTGTATCCTTATTTTGAGTTTCAGTACTCAATTTGAAGGTCACAATTTCGTTCACTACAGTGATGTATCTATCTGATCACAGTCAGTCTCTTGTGAGACTTTTTTTAAAGTTCGAAACGTACACAACAAACTGGTAGGGTTGATCTGTTTTGATTTCACGAACCCGGAATAAAAAGTAATTGTGTATATCGCGCAGCAGTCTCGCCCGCCCCTGGCAAGGCACCAGTCAGAGAGAGTCGACTGTTTATGACCGGCCCCTCCTCTCGCGCACCGGACCATGTGCCACTCTGCTCTTCCCTTTCACTCTCATTGATTGTGCTTGCGTTCTCGCCTCGCCTCGCTGTTGCGCGTACTCGTACTGTTTCCAAAACATCATTTGTTAGTGAACATCACTTTGAGTTGTTTCTTTCTCTGTCTCTCACAGTCTGTCTCTACTCTCTGCTCTTTCAGTTTTCTTTCTCGCTCTCCAATCGGTATTTTTTTTGTCTTGCAGTTGCGGGCGCGCCCCAAGTCCGCTCACTCATTTTTGTTTCGCAATACACTGGTCACACAGTCTCCTGGCTTTTTTTTTCTTGCAGTTGCAGGCGCGCCCCAAGTCCGCTGGCTCACTTTTGTTTCGCAACACTCCGGTCACACAGTCTCCTGCCACTCGGCTCCTCCCCCACTCACTCACTCACTCTGTTCTCGCCTCGCCTCGCGGTTTTGCGCGAGCTGTTTTCAACTTCTCTGTTCTACTTCAAACATTTTTATACCGTACTCCAAAGTCCGTACGGTTACAGTACTCTCAATAAAACAATAATCCGTCTACCTAAAACTGTTCGCTCATTTTCGCATCACAACTCTTTCTCTGCCTCTCACTCATCTCTCTTTCTCAGAAAGAGAGACGCTCTTCAGTGCGAAGGTAGTGTCTTCTCTTCTTAGTTCATAGTTAGTTGATAGTTTCTTTCTCTCTCTCTCTCTCTCTCTCTCTCTCTCTCTCTCTCTCTCTCTCTCTCTCTTTCACCCCTCTTTCTCCTGCGTGCACCCTCATTACTCCCTCGTTTTGCCTCCGACACCTCTCCCTCATCATCGAAAAAGGTCCGTCTTAGTCAGTAGCTAGTCTGCTCTCTACTAGAGTGCGCGCCAGCACTCTATATATACTTTCGATCTTGAAATGGGACATGTGATCAAAGGGGACATCGTCCGCGCGCGCGTCGCGCCCTCTTTCGGCGGTCGCTGTCGCTCGCTCCAGGCAGCCACGTCTTCGCCCCTTCACCAGCACCTACTTCTATATCGAATCTCTACGTCCTGAAAGTTTCACGTCTCTATCTCTTTTCTCGTTCTCGCAAAGCCTCTCGCAAAATGGCTTCTTTTTTCGCGCGACCGCGTTTTGCGCGCTCCCCAGCACCTTTCACAGGCCGCGCAGCGAGACGGCGTTTGCGCTGGCGTGTAGAGCGCATTTGAATTAGTATTGGACGCGAGGGTTGGCACCATTCCGGCTACTTTTGACTCCTGAAACAAGGACCTGAAAATGGGAAAAATTCTCGATGCGCCCAGTTGTCTCAACTATTTTGCAATCGCACTCTAACCGTCTGCCGTGCTCTCTCGCCTACCCCGCCGCGATTGAATAGAGGCGATTTCTCTCTCCGAGTCACTCTTCTGGCGCTCGCCGCGGGCGTATCTTTGCGTTTCATGACATGAAATTTGACATGCACCTTCTACTCACGTCATCTGACGTCTCCTCCAATTTTCAGCGCATTTCGCCGACATTTGGCGACTTTACGCAGTAAAGGAGGCAGAATTGTCGTGTTTTCTCGACGGAATCAGATTCTCCGTGTCAGATTACCCCTATTCCAATAGAAACATTTTCAAATTTGACCTCTACACGCCGGCTGGCACGCCATCGCGGGGTACACGGCGCCGAGGTGAGACTATGGCGGCGGGCTTCAAACAGAGTGAGGCGGTCGCAGTGGGTCACAGGGTCAACCGATTGGGGTGATCAATAGCTCTATCGATTCCTCTCGGCAATCCGAGTCTCCCTATCCACTTCTTGTATCCTTATTTTGAGTTTCAGTACTCAATTTGAAGGTCACAATTTCGTTCACTACAGTGATGTATCTATCTGATCACAGTCAGTCTCTTGTGAGACTTTTTTTAAAGTTCGAAACGTACACAACAAACTGGTAGGGTTGATCTGTTTTGATTTCACGAACCCGGAATAAAAAGTAATTGTGTATATCGCGCAGCAGTCTCGCCCGCCCCTGGCAAGGCACCAGTCAGAGAGAGTCGACTGTTTATGACCGGCCCCTCCTCTCGCGCACCGGACCATGTGCCACTCTGCTCTTCCCTTTCACTCTCATTGATTGTGCTTGCGTTCTCGCCTCGCCTCGCTGTTGCGCGTACTCGTACTGTTTCCAAAACATCATTTGTTAGTGAACATCACTTTGAGTTGTTTCTTTCTCTGTCTCTCACAGTCTGTCTCTACTCTCTGCTCTTTCAGTTTTCTTTCTCGCTCTCCAATCGGTATTTTTTTTGTCTTGCAGTTGCGGGCGCGCCCCAAGTCCGCTCACTCATTTTTGTTTCGCAATACACTGGTCACACAGTCTCCTGGCTTTTTTTTTCTTGCAGTTGCAGGCGCGCCCCAAGTCCGCTGGCTCACTTTTGTTTCGCAACACTCCGGTCACACAGTCTCCTGCCACTCGGCTCCTCCCCCACTCACTCACTCACTCTGTTCTCGCCTCGCCTCGCGGTTTTGCGCGAGCTGTTTTCAACTTCTCTGTTCTACTTCAAACATTTTTATACCGTACTCCAAAGTCCGTACGGTTACAGTACTCTCAATAAAACAATAATCCGTCTACCTAAAACTGTTCGCTCATTTTCGCATCACAACTCTTTCTCTGCCTCTCACTCATCTCTCTTTCTCAGAAAGAGAGACGCTCTTCAGTGCGAAGGTAGTGTCTTCTCTTCTTAGTTCATAGTTAGTTGATAGTTTCTTTCTCTCTCTCTCTCTCTCTCTCTCTCTCTCTCTCTCTCTCTCTCTCTCTCTCTCTCTCTCTTTCACCCCTCTTTCTCCTGCGTGCACCCTCATTACTCCCTCGTTTTGCCTCCGACACCTCTCCCTCATCATCGAAAAAGGTCCGTCTTAGTCAGTAGCTAGTCTGCTCTCTACTAGAGTGCGCGCCAGCACTCTATATATACTTTCGATCTTGAAATGGGACATGTGATCAAAGGGGACATCGTCCGCGCGCGCGTCGCGCCCTCTTTCGGCGGTCGCTGTCGCTCGCTCCAGGCAGCCACGTCTTCGCCCCTTCACCAGCACCTACTTCTATATCGAATCTCTACGTCCTGAAAGTTTCACGTCTCTATCTCTTTTCTCGTTCTCGCAAAGCCTCTCGCAAAATGGCTTCTTTTTTCGCGCGACCGCGTTTTGCGCGCTCCCCAGCACCTTTCACAGGCCGCGCAGCGAGACGGCGTTTGCGCTGGCGTGTAGAGCGCATTTGAATTAGTATTGGACGCGAGGGTTGGCACCATTCCGGCTACTTTTGACTCCTGAAACAAGGACCTGAAAATGGGAAAAATTCTCGATGCGCCCAGTTGTCTCAACTATTTTGCAATCGCACTCTAACCGTCTGCCGTGCTCTCTCGCCTACCCCGCCGCGATTGAATAGAGGCGATTTCTCTCTCCGAGTCACTCTTCTGGCGCTCGCCGCGGGCGTATCTTTGCGTTTCATGACATGAAATTTGACATGCACCTTCTACTCACGTCATCTGACGTCTCCTCCAATTTTCAGCGCATTTCGCCGACATTTGGCGACTTTACGCAGTAAAGGAGGCAGAATTGTCGTGTTTTCTCGACGGAATCAGATTCTCCGTGTCAGATTACCCCTATTCCAATAGAAACATTTTCAAATTTGACCTCTACACGCCGGCTGGCACGCCATCGCGGGGTACACGGCGCCGAGGTGAGACTATGGCGGCGGGCTTCAAACAGAGTGAGGCGGTCGCAGTGGGTCACAGGGTCAACCGATTGGGGTGATCAATAGCTCTATCGATTCCTCTCGGCAATCCGAGTCTCCCTATCCACTTCTTGTATCCTTATTTTGAGTTTCAGTACTCAATTTGAAGGTCACAATTTCGTTCACTACAGTGATGTATCTATCTGATCACAGTCAGTCTCTTGTGAGACTTTTTTTAAAGTTCGAAACGTACACAACAAACTGGTAGGGTTGATCTGTTTTGATTTCACGAACCCGGAATAAAAAGTAATTGTGTATATCGCGCAGCAGTCTCGCCCGCCCCTGGCAAGGCACCAGTCAGAGAGAGTCGACTGTTTATGACCGGCCCCTCCTCTCGCGCACCGGACCATGTGCCACTCTGCTCTTCCCTTTCACTCTCATTGATTGTGCTTGCGTTCTCGCCTCGCCTCGCTGTTGCGCGTACTCGTACTGTTTCCAAAACATCATTTGTTAGTGAACATCACTTTGAGTTGTTTCTTTCTCTGTCTCTCACAGTCTGTCTCTACTCTCTGCTCTTTCAGTTTTCTTTCTCGCTCTCCAATCGGTATTTTTTTTGTCTTGCAGTTGCGGGCGCGCCCCAAGTCCGCTCACTCATTTTTGTTTCGCAATACACTGGTCACACAGTCTCCTGGCTTTTTTTTTCTTGCAGTTGCAGGCGCGCCCCAAGTCCGCTGGCTCACTTTTGTTTCGCAACACTCCGGTCACACAGTCTCCTGCCACTCGGCTCCTCCCCCACTCACTCACTCACTCTGTTCTCGCCTCGCCTCGCGGTTTTGCGCGAGCTGTTTTCAACTTCTCTGTTCTACTTCAAACATTTTTATACCGTACTCCAAAGTCCGTACGGTTACAGTACTCTCAATAAAACAATAATCCGTCTACCTAAAACTGTTCGCTCATTTTCGCATCACAACTCTTTCTCTGCCTCTCACTCATCTCTCTTTCTCAGAAAGAGAGACGCTCTTCAGTGCGAAGGTAGTGTCTTCTCTTCTTAGTTCATAGTTAGTTGATAGTTTCTTTCTCTCTCTCTCTCTCTCTCTCTCTCTCTCTCTCTCTCTCTCTCTCTCTCTCTTTCACCCCTCTTTCTCCTGCGTGCACCCTCATTACTCCCTCGTTTTGCCTCCGACACCTCTCCCTCATCATCGAAAAAGGTCCGTCTTAGTCAGTAGCTAGTCTGCTCTCTACTAGAGTGCGCGCCAGCACTCTATATATACTTTCGATCTTGAAATGGGACATGTGATCAAAGGGGACATCGTCCGCGCGCGCGTCGCGCCCTCTTTCGGCGGTCGCTGTCGCTCGCTCCAGGCAGCCACGTCTTCGCCCCTTCACCAGCACCTACTTCTATATCGAATCTCTACGTCCTGAAAGTTTCACGTCTCTATCTCTTTTCTCGTTCTCGCAAAGCCTCTCGCAAAATGGCTTCTTTTTTCGCGCGACCGCGTTTTGCGCGCTCCCCAGCACCTTTCACAGGCCGCGCAGCGAGACGGCGTTTGCGCTGGCGTGTAGAGCGCATTTGAATTAGTATTGGACGCGAGGGTTGGCACCATTCCGGCTACTTTTGACTCCTGAAACAAGGACCTGAAAATGGGAAAAATTCTCGATGCGCCCAGTTGTCTCAACTATTTTGCAATCGCACTCTAACCGTCTGCCGTGCTCTCTCGCCTACCCCGCCGCGATTGAATAGAGGCGATTTCTCTCTCCGAGTCACTCTTCTGGCGCTCGCCGCGGGCGTATCTTTGCGTTTCATGACATGAAATTTGACATGCACCTTCTACTCACGTCATCTGACGTCTCCTCCAATTTTCAGCGCATTTCGCCGACATTTGGCGACTTTACGCAGTAAAGGAGGCAGAATTGTCGTGTTTTCTCGACGGAATCAGATTCTCCGTGTCAGATTACCCCTATTCCAATAGAAACATTTTCAAATTTGACCTCTACACGCCGGCTGGCACGCCATCGCGGGGTACACGGCGCCGAGGTGAGACTATGGCGGCGGGCTTCAAACAGAGTGAGGCGGTCGCAGTGGGTCACAGGGTCAACCGATTGGGGTGATCAATAGCTCTATCGATTCCTCTCGGCAATCCGAGTCTCCCTATCCACTTCTTGTATCCTTATTTTGAGTTTCAGTACTCAATTTGAAGGTCACAATTTCGTTCACTACAGTGATGTATCTATCTGATCACAGTCAGTCTCTTGTGAGACTTTTTTTAAAGTTCGAAACGTACACAACAAACTGGTAGGGTTGATCTGTTTTGATTTCACGAACCCGGAATAAAAAGTAATTGTGTATATCGCGCAGCAGTCTCGCCCGCCCCTGGCAAGGCACCAGTCAGAGAGAGTCGACTGTTTATGACCGGCCCCTCCTCTCGCGCACCGGACCATGTGCCACTCTGCTCTTCCCTTTCACTCTCATTGATTGTGCTTGCGTTCTCGCCTCGCCTCGCTGTTGCGCGTACTCGTACTGTTTCCAAAACATCATTTGTTAGTGAACATCACTTTGAGTTGTTTCTTTCTCTGTCTCTCACAGTCTGTCTCTACTCTCTGCTCTTTCAGTTTTCTTTCTCGCTCTCCAATCGGTATTTTTTTTGTCTTGCAGTTGCGGGCGCGCCCCAAGTCCGCTCACTCATTTTTGTTTCGCAATACACTGGTCACACAGTCTCCTGGCTTTTTTTTTCTTGCAGTTGCAGGCGCGCCCCAAGTCCGCTGGCTCACTTTTGTTTCGCAACACTCCGGTCACACAGTCTCCTGCCACTCGGCTCCTCCCCCACTCACTCACTCACTCTGTTCTCGCCTCGCCTCGCGGTTTTGCGCGAGCTGTTTTCAACTTCTCTGTTCTACTTCAAACATTTTTATACCGTACTCCAAAGTCCGTACGGTTACAGTACTCTCAATAAAACAATAATCCGTCTACCTAAAACTGTTCGCTCATTTTCGCATCACAACTCTTTCTCTGCCTCTCACTCATCTCTCTTTCTCAGAAAGAGAGACGCTCTTCAGTGCGAAGGTAGTGTCTTCTCTTCTTAGTTCATAGTTAGTTGATAGTTTCTTTCTCTCTCTCTCTCTCTCTCTCTCTCTCTCTCTCTCTCTCTCTCTCTCTCTCTCTTTCACCCCTCTTTCTCCTGCGTGCACCCTCATTACTCCCTCGTTTTGCCTCCGACACCTCTCCCTCATCATCGAAAAAGGTCCGTCTTAGTCAGTAGCTAGTCTATGCGCGCCAGCACTCTATATATACTTTCGATCTTGAAATGGGACATGTGATCAAAGGGGACATCGTCCGCGCGCGCGTCGCGCCCTCTTTCGGCGGTCGCTGTCGCTCGCTCCAGGCAGCCACGTCTTCGCCCCTTCACCAGCACCTACTTCTATATCGAATCTCTACGTCCTGAAAGTTTCACGTCTCTATCTCTTTTCTCGTTCTCGCAAAGCCTCTCGCAAAATGGCTTCTTTTTTCGCGCGACCGCGTTTTGCGCGCTCCCCAGCACCTTTCACAGGCCGCGCAGCGAGACGGCGTTTGCGCTGGCGTGTAGAGCGCATTTGAATTAGTATTGGACGCGAGGGTTGGCACCATTCCGGCTACTTTTGACTCCTGAAACAAGGACCTGAAAATGGGAAAAATTCTCGATGCGCCCAGTTGTCTCAACTATTTTGCAATCGCACTCTAACCGTCTGCCGTGCTCTCTCGCCTACCCCGCCGCGATTGAATAGAGGCGATTTCTCTCTCCGAGTCACTCTTCTGGCGCTCGCCGCGGGCGTATCTTTGCGTTTCATGACATGAAATTTGACATGCACCTTCTACTCACGTCATCTGACGTCTCCTCCAATTTTCAGCGCATTTCGCCGACATTTGGCGACTTTACGCAGTAAAGGAGGCAGAATTGTCGTGTTTTCTCGACGGAATCAGATTCTCCGTGTCAGATTACCCCTATTCCAATAGAAACATTTTCAAATTTGACCTCTACACGCCGGCTGGCACGCCATCGCGGGGTACACGGCGCCGAGGTGAGACTATGGCGGCGGGCTTCAAACAGAGTGAGGCGGTCGCAGTGGGTCACAGGGTCAACCGATTGGGGTGATCAATAGCTCTATCGATTCCTCTCGGCAATCCGAGTCTCCCTATCCACTTCTTGTATCCTTATTTTGAGTTTCAGTACTCAATTTGAAGGTCACAATTTCGTTCACTACAGTGATGTATCTATCTGATCACAGTCAGTCTCTTGTGAGACTTTTTTTAAAGTTCGAAACGTACACAACAAACTGGTAGGGTTGATCTGTTTTGATTTCACGAACCCGGAATAAAAAGTAATTGTGTATATCGCGCAGCAGTCTCGCCCGCCCCTGGCAAGGCACCAGTCAGAGAGAGTCGACTGTTTATGACCGGCCCCTCCTCTCGCGCACCGGACCATGTGCCACTCTGCTCTTCCCTTTCACTCTCATTGATTGTGCTTGCGTTCTCGCCTCGCCTCGCTGTTGCGCGTACTCGTACTGTTTCCAAAACATCATTTGTTAGTGAACATCACTTTGAGTTGTTTCTTTCTCTGTCTCTCACAGTCTGTCTCTACTCTCTGCTCTTTCAGTTTTCTTTCTCGCTCTCCAATCGGTATTTTTTTTGTCTTGCAGTTGCGGGCGCGCCCCAAGTCCGCTCACTCATTTTTGTTTCGCAATACACTGGTCACACAGTCTCCTGGCTTTTTTTTTCTTGCAGTTGCAGGCGCGCCCCAAGTCCGCTGGCTCACTTTTGTTTCGCAACACTCCGGTCACACAGTCTCCTGCCACTCGGCTCCTCCCCCACTCACTCACTCACTCTGTTCTCGCCTCGCCTCGCGGTTTTGCGCGAGCTGTTTTCAACTTCTCTGTTCTACTTCAAACATTTTTATACCGTACTCCAAAGTCCGTACGGTTACAGTACTCTCAATAAAACAATAATCCGTCTACCTAAAACTGTTCGCTCATTTTCGCATCACAACTCTTTCTCTGCCTCTCACTCATCTCTCTTTCTCAGAAAGAGAGACGCTCTTCAGTGCGAAGGTAGTGTCTTCTCTTCTTAGTTCATAGTTAGTTGATAGTTTCTTTCTCTCTCTCTCTCTCTCTCTCTCTCTCTCTCTCTCTCTCTCTCTCTCTCTCTCTCTCTTTCACCCCTCTTTCTCCTGCGTGCACCCTCATTACTCCCTCGTTTTGCCTCCGACACCTCTCCCTCATCATCGAAAAAGGTCCGTCTTAGTCAGTAGCTAGTCTGCTCTCTACTAGAGTGCGCGCCAGCACTCTATATATACTTTCGATCTTGAAATGGGACATGTGATCAAAGGGGACATCGTCCGCGCGCGCGTCGCGCCCTCTTTCGGCGGTCGCTGTCGCTCGCTCCAGGCAGCCACGTCTTCGCCCCTTCACCAGCACCTACTTCTATATCGAATCTCTACGTCCTGAAAGTTTCACGTCTCTATCTCTTTTCTCGTTCTCGCAAAGCCTCTCGCAAAATGGCTTCTTTTTTCGCGCGACCGCGTTTTGCGCGCTCCCCAGCACCTTTCACAGGCCGCGCAGCGAGACGGCGTTTGCGCTGGCGTGTAGAGCGCATTTGAATTAGTATTGGACGCGAGGGTTGGCACCATTCCGGCTACTTTTGACTCCTGAAACAAGGACCTGAAAATGGGAAAAATTCTCGATCAGTAGCTAGTCTGCGCTCTCTAGAGTGTGAGACGCGCGCGCACTCTATATATACTTTCGATCTTGAAATGGGACATGTGACCAAAGGGGACATCGTCCGCGCGCGCGTCGCGCCCTCTTTCGGCGGTCGCCGTCGCTCGCTCGAGGCAGCCACGTCCTCGCCCTTCTACCAGCACCTTCTTCTATATCGAATCTCTACGCTCTGAAAGTTTCACGTCTCTATCTCTTTTCGCGTTCTCGCAACGCCTTTCGCAAGATGGCTTCTTTTTTCGCGCGACCGCGTTTTGCGCGCTCTCCAGCACCTTTCACAGGCCGCGCAGCGAGACGGCGTTTGCGCTGGCGTGTAGAGCGCGTTTGAATTAGTGTTTGACGCGAGGGTTGGCTCCATTCCGGCTACTTTCGACCCCTGAAACAAGGACCCGAAAATGGGAAAAATTTTCGATGCGCCCAGTTGTCTCGACTATTTTGCAATCGCACTCTAACCGTCTGCCGTACTCTCTCGCCTACCCCGCCGCGATTGAATAGAGGCGATTTCTCTCTCCGAGTCACTCTTCTGGCGCTCGCCGCGGGCGTATCTTTGCGTTTCATGACATGAAATTTGACATGCACCTTCTACTCACGTCATCTGACGTCTCCTCCAATTTTCAGCGCATTTCGCCGACATTTGGCGACTTTACGCAGTAAAGGAGGCAGAATTGTCGTGTTTTCTCGACGGAATCAGATTCTCCGTGTCAGATTACCCCTATTCCAATAGAAACATTTTCAAATTTGACCTCTACACGCCGGCTGGCACGCCATCGCGGGGTACACGGCGCCGAGGTGAGACTATGGCGGCGGGCTTCAAACAGAGTGAGGCGGTCGCAGTGGGTCACAGGGTCAACCGATTGGGGTGATCAATAGCTCTATCGATTCCTCTCGGCAATCCGAGTCTCCCTATCCACTTCTTGTATCCTTATTTTGAGTTTCAGTACTCAATTTGAAGGTCACAATTTCGTTCACTACAGTGATGTATCTATCTGATCACAGTCAGTCTCTTGTGAGACTTTTTTTAAAGTTCGAAACGTACACAACAAACTGGTAGGGTTGATCTGTTTTGATTTCACGAACCCGGAATAAAAAGTAATTGTGTATATCGCGCAGCAGTCTCGCCCGCCCCTGGCAAGGCACCAGTCAGAGAGAGTCGACTGTTTATGACCGGCCCCTCCTCTCGCGCACCGGACCATGTGCCACTCTGCTCTTCCCTTTCACTCTCATTGATTGTGCTTGCGTTCTCGCCTCGCCTCGCTGTTGCGCGTACTCGTACTGTTTCCAAAACATCATTTGTTAGTGAACATCACTTTGAGTTGTTTCTTTCTCTGTCTCTCACAGTCTGTCTCTACTCTCTGCTCTTTCAGTTTTCTTTCTCGCTCTCCAATCGGTATTTTTTTTGTCTTGCAGTTGCGGGCGCGCCCCAAGTCCGCTCACTCATTTTTGTTTCGCAATACACTGGTCACACAGTCTCCTGGCTTTTTTTTTCTTGCAGTTGCAGGCGCGCCCCAAGTCCGCTGGCTCACTTTTGTTTCGCAACACTCCGGTCACACAGTCTCCTGCCACTCGGCTCCTCCCCCACTCACTCACTCACTCTGTTCTCGCCTCGCCTCGCGGTTTTGCGCGAGCTGTTTTCAACTTCTCTGTTCTACTTCAAACATTTTTATACCGTACTCCAAAGTCCGTACGGTTACAGTACTCTCAATAAAACAATAATCCGTCTACCTAAAACTGTTCGCTCATTTTCGCATCACAACTCTTTCTCTGCCTCTCACTCATCTCTCTTTCTCAGAAAGAGAGACGCTCTTCAGTGCGAAGGTAGTGTCTTCTCTTCTTAGTTCATAGTTAGTTGATAGTTTCTTTCTCTCTCTCTCTCTCTCTCTCTCTCTCTCTCTCTCTCTCTCTCTCTCTCTCTTTCACCCCTCTTTCTCCTGCGTGCACCCTCATTACTCCCTCGTTTTGCCTCCGACACCTCTCCCTCATCATCGAAAAAGGTCCGTCTTAGTCAGTAGCTAGTCTATGCGCGCCAGCACTCTATATATACTTTCGATCTTGAAATGGGACATGTGATCAAAGGGGACATCGTCCGCGCGCGCGTCGCGCCCTCTTTCGGCGGTCGCTGTCGCTCGCTCCAGGCAGCCACGTCTTCGCCCCTTCACCAGCACCTACTTCTATATCGAATCTCTACGTCCTGAAAGTTTCACGTCTCTATCTCTTTTCTCGTTCTCGCAAAGCCTCTCGCAAAATGGCTTCTTTTTTCGCGCGACCGCGTTTTGCGCGCTCCCCAGCACCTTTCACAGGCCGCGCAGCGAGACGGCGTTTGCGCTGGCGTGTAGAGCGCATTTGAATTAGTATTGGACGCGAGGGTTGGCACCATTCCGGCTACTTTTGACTCCTGAAACAAGGACCTGAAAATGGGAAAAATTCTCGATGCGCCCAGTTGTCTCAACTATTTTGCAATCGCACTCTAACCGTCTGCCGTGCTCTCTCGCCTACCCCGCCGCGATTGAATAGAGGCGATTTCTCTCTCCGAGTCACTCTTCTGGCGCTCGCCGCGGGCGTATCTTTGCGTTTCATGACATGAAATTTGACATGCACCTTCTACTCACGTCATCTGACGTCTCCTCCAATTTTCAGCGCATTTCGCCGACATTTGGCGACTTTACGCAGTAAAGGAGGCAGAATTGTCGTGTTTTCTCGACGGAATCAGATTCTCCGTGTCAGATTACCCCTATTCCAATAGAAACATTTTCAAATTTGACCTCTACACGCCGGCTGGCACGCCATCGCGGGGTACACGGCGCCGAGGTGAGACTATGGCGGCGGGCTTCAAACAGAGTGAGGCGGTCGCAGTGGGTCACAGGGTCAACCGATTGGGGTGATCAATAGCTCTATCGATTCCTCTCGGCAATCCGAGTCTCCCTATCCACTTCTTGTATCCTTATTTTGAGTTTCAGTACTCAATTTGAAGGTCACAATTTCGTTCACTACAGTGATGTATCTATCTGATCACAGTCAGTCTCTTGTGAGACTTTTTTTAAAGTTCGAAACGTACACAACAAACTGGTAGGGTTGATCTGTTTTGATTTCACGAACCCGGAATAAAAAGTAATTGTGTATATCGCGCAGCAGTCTCGCCCGCCCCTGGCAAGGCACCAGTCAGAGAGAGTCGACTGTTTATGACCGGCCCCTCCTCTCGCGCACCGGACCATGTGCCACTCTGCTCTTCCCTTTCACTCTCATTGATTGTGCTTGCGTTCTCGCCTCGCCTCGCTGTTGCGCGTACTCGTACTGTTTCCAAAACATCATTTGTTAGTGAACATCACTTTGAGTTGTTTCTTTCTCTGTCTCTCACAGTCTGTCTCTACTCTCTGCTCTTTCAGTTTTCTTTCTCGCTCTCCAATCGGTATTTTTTTTGTCTTGCAGTTGCGGGCGCGCCCCAAGTCCGCTCACTCATTTTTGTTTCGCAATACACTGGTCACACAGTCTCCTGGCTTTTTTTTTCTTGCAGTTGCAGGCGCGCCCCAAGTCCGCTGGCTCACTTTTGTTTCGCAACACTCCGGTCACACAGTCTCCTGCCACTCGGCTCCTCCCCCACTCACTCACTCACTCTGTTCTCGCCTCGCCTCGCGGTTTTGCGCGAGCTGTTTTCAACTTCTCTGTTCTACTTCAAACATTTTTATACCGTACTCCAAAGTCCGTACGGTTACAGTACTCTCAATAAAACAATAATCCGTCTACCTAAAACTGTTCGCTCATTTTCGCATCACAACTCTTTCTCTGCCTCTCACTCATCTCTCTTTCTCAGAAAGAGAGACGCTCTTCAGTGCGAAGGTAGTGTCTTCTCTTCTTAGTTCATAGTTAGTTGATAGTTTCTTTCTCTCTCTCTCTCTCTCTCTCTCTCTCTCTCTCTCTCTCTCTCTCTCTCTCTCTCTCTTTCACCCCTCTTTCTCCTGCGTGCACCCTCATTACTCCCTCGTTTTGCCTCCGACACCTCTCCCTCATCATCGAAAAAGGTCCGTCTTAGTCAGTAGCTAGTCTGCTCTCTACTAGAGTGCGCGCCAGCACTCTATATATACTTTCGATCTTGAAATGGGACATGTGATCAAAGGGGACATCGTCCGCGCGCGCGTCGCGCCCTCTTTCGGCGGTCGCTGTCGCTCGCTCCAGGCAGCCACGTCTTCGCCCCTTCACCAGCACCTACTTCTATATCGAATCTCTACGTCCTGAAAGTTTCACGTCTCTATCTCTTTTCTCGTTCTCGCAAAGCCTCTCGCAAAATGGCTTCTTTTTTCGCGCGACCGCGTTTTGCGCGCTCCCCAGCACCTTTCACAGGCCGCGCAGCGAGACGGCGTTTGCGCTGGCGTGTAGAGCGCATTTGAATTAGTATTGGACGCGAGGGTTGGCACCATTCCGGCTACTTTTGACTCCTGAAACAAGGACCTGAAAATGGGAAAAATTCTCGATGCGCCCAGTTGTCTCAACTATTTTGCAATCGCACTCTAACCGTCTGCCGTGCTCTCTCGCCTACCCCGCCGCGATTGAATAGAGGCGATTTCTCTCTCCGAGTCACTCTTCTGGCGCTCGCCGCGGGCGTATCTTTGCGTTTCATGACATGAAATTTGACATGCACCTTCTACTCACGTCATCTGACGTCTCCTCCAATTTTCAGCGCATTTCGCCGACATTTGGCGACTTTACGCAGTAAAGGAGGCAGAATTGTCGTGTTTTCTCGACGGAATCAGATTCTCCGTGTCAGATTACCCCTATTCCAATAGAAACATTTTCAAATTTGACCTCTACACGCCGGCTGGCACGCCATCGCGGGGTACACGGCGCCGAGGTGAGACTATGGCGGCGGGCTTCAAACAGAGTGAGGCGGTCGCAGTGGGTCACAGGGTCAACCGATTGGGGTGATCAATAGCTCTATCGATTCCTCTCGGCAATCCGAGTCTCCCTATCCACTTCTTGTATCCTTATTTTGAGTTTCAGTACTCAATTTGAAGGTCACAATTTCGTTCACTACAGTGATGTATCTATCTGATCACAGTCAGTCTCTTGTGAGACTTTTTTTAAAGTTCGAAACGTACACAACAAACTGGTAGGGTTGATCTGTTTTGATTTCACGAACCCGGAATAAAAAGTAATTGTGTATATCGCGCAGCAGTCTCGCCCGCCCCTGGCAAGGCACCAGTCAGAGAGAGTCGACTGTTTATGACCGGCCCCTCCTCTCGCGCACCGGACCATGTGCCACTCTGCTCTTCCCTTTCACTCTCATTGATTGTGCTTGCGTTCTCGCCTCGCCTCGCTGTTGCGCGTACTCGTACTGTTTCCAAAACATCATTTGTTAGTGAACATCACTTTGAGTTGTTTCTTTCTCTGTCTCTCACAGTCTGTCTCTACTCTCTGCTCTTTCAGTTTTCTTTCTCGCTCTCCAATCGGTATTTTTTTTGTCTTGCAGTTGCGGGCGCGCCCCAAGTCCGCTCACTCATTTTTGTTTCGCAATACACTGGTCACACAGTCTCCTGGCTTTTTTTTTCTTGCAGTTGCAGGCGCGCCCCAAGTCCGCTGGCTCACTTTTGTTTCGCAACACTCCGGTCACACAGTCTCCTGCCACTCGGCTCCTCCCCCACTCACTCACTCACTCTGTTCTCGCCTCGCCTCGCGGTTTTGCGCGAGCTGTTTTCAACTTCTCTGTTCTACTTCAAACATTTTTATACCGTACTCCAAAGTCCGTACGGTTACAGTACTCTCAATAAAACAATAATCCGTCTACCTAAAACTGTTCGCTCATTTTCGCATCACAACTCTTTCTCTGCCTCTCACTCATCTCTCTTTCTCAGAAAGAGAGACGCTCTTCAGTGCGAAGGTAGTGTCTTCTCTTCTTAGTTCATAGTTAGTTGATAGTTTCTTTCTCTCTCTCTCTCTCTCTCTCTCTCTCTCTCTCTCTCTCTCTCTCTCTCTCTCTCTCTTTCACCCCTCTTTCTCCTGCGTGCACCCTCATTACTCCCTCGTTTTGCCTCCGACACCTCTCCCTCATCATCGAAAAAGGTCCGTCTTAGTCAGTAGCTAGTCTGCTCTCTACTAGAGTGCGCGCCAGCACTCTATATATACTTTCGATCTTGAAATGGGACATGTGATCAAAGGGGACATCGTCCGCGCGCGCGTCGCGCCCTCTTTCGGCGGTCGCTGTCGCTCGCTCCAGGCAGCCACGTCTTCGCCCCTTCACCAGCACCTACTTCTATATCGAATCTCTACGTCCTGAAAGTTTCACGTCTCTATCTCTTTTCTCGTTCTCGCAAAGCCTCTCGCAAAATGGCTTCTTTTTTCGCGCGACCGCGTTTTGCGCGCTCCCCAGCACCTTTCACAGGCCGCGCAGCGAGACGGCGTTTGCGCTGGCGTGTAGAGCGCATTTGAATTAGTATTGGACGCGAGGGTTGGCACCATTCCGGCTACTTTTGACTCCTGAAACAAGGACCTGAAAATGGGAAAAATTCTCGATGCGCCCAGTTGTCTCAACTATTTTGCAATCGCACTCTAACCGTCTGCCGTGCTCTCTCGCCTACCCCGCCGCGATTGAATAGAGGCGATTTCTCTCTCCGAGTCACTCTTCTGGCGCTCGCCGCTCGCGTATCTTTGCGTTTCATGACATGAAATTTGACATGCACCTTCTACTCACGTCATCTGACGTCTCCTCCAATTTTCAGCGCATTTCGCCGACATTTGGCGACTTTACGCAGTAAAGGAGGCAGAATTGTCGTGTTTTCTCGACGGAATCAGATTCTCCGTGTCAGATTACCCCTATTCCAATAGAAACATTTTCAAATTTGACCTCTACACGCCGGCTGGCACGCCATCGCGGGGTACACGGCGCCGAGGTGAGACTATGGCGGCGGGCTTCAAACAGAGTGAGGCGGTCGCAGTGGGTCACAGGGTCAACCGATTGGGGTGATCAATAGCTCTATCGATTCCTCTCGGCAATCCGAGTCTCCCTATCCACTTCTTGTATCCTTATTTTGAGTTTCAGTACTCAATTTGAAGGTCACAATTTCGTTCACTACAGTGATGTATCTATCTGATCACAGTCAGTCTCTTGTGAGACTTTTTTTAAAGTTCGAAACGTACACAACAAACTGGTAGGGTTGATCTGTTTTGATTTCACGAACCCGGAATAAAAAGTAATTGTGTATATCGCGCAGCAGTCTCGCCCGCCCCTGGCAAGGCACCAGTCAGAGAGAGTCGACTGTTTATGACCGGCCCCTCCTCTCGCGCACCGGACCATGTGCCACTCTGCTCTTCCCTTTCACTCTCATTGATTGTGCTTGCGTTCTCGCCTCGCCTCGCTGTTGCGCGTACTCGTACTGTTTCCAAAACATCATTTGTTAGTGAACATCACTTTGAGTTGTTTCTTTCTCTGTCTCTCACAGTCTGTCTCTACTCTCTGCTCTTTCAGTTTTCTTTCTCGCTCTCCAATCGGTATTTTTTTTGTCTTGCAGTTGCGGGCGCGCCCCAAGTCCGCTCACTCATTTTTGTTTCGCAATACACTGGTCACACAGTCTCCTGGCTTTTTTTTTCTTGCAGTTGCAGGCGCGCCCCAAGTCCGCTGGCTCACTTTTGTTTCGCAACACTCCGGTCACACAGTCTCCTGCCACTCGGCTCCTCCCCCACTCACTCACTCACTCTGTTCTCGCCTCGCCTCGCGGTTTTGCGCGAGCTGTTTTCAACTTCTCTGTTCTACTTCAAACATTTTTATACCGTACTCCAAAGTCCGTACGGTTACAGTACTCTCAATAAAACAATAATCCGTCTACCTAAAACTGTTCGCTCATTTTCGCATCACAACTCTTTCTCTGCCTCTCACTCATCTCTCTTTCTCAGAAAGAGAGACGCTCTTCAGTGCGAAGGTAGTGTCTTCTCTTCTTAGTTCATAGTTAGTTGATAGTTTCTTTCTCTCTCTCTCTCTCTCTCTCTCTCTCTCTCTCTCTCTCTCTCTCTCTCTCTCTCTTTCACCCCTCTTTCTCCTGCGTGCACCCTCATTACTCCCTCGTTTTGCCTCCGACACCTCTCCCTCATCATCGAAAAAGGTCCGTCTTAGTCAGTAGCTAGTCTGCGCCACTAGAGCGAGGTGAGGCGCCCGCGCGTATATATGGTTTCGTTGGCAAAGGGGACATGTGACCAAAGGGGACATCGCCCGCGCGCGTGTCGCGCCCTCTTTCGGCGGTCGCCGTCGCTCGCT